>CACVKI010144197.1:0-12910 GCA_902732785.1 Trichogramma evanescens
TAAACTTTAAATATTGCAAGGACAATGTATGAACAGATAAATGTATAATTTCATTATAAATAATATAATCATGAACGATTTTGACATAGTGTCTTGATACGATGAACATGATTATAGTAAAAACAAATTAGTTTGAATGTTACCTTTCCCGATGAAACACGCCTTAATACCAGAAGACAAATCATTCAATTTACGGGGCACTAAATTGGAGAATCTATCGTTTATTTTAGACGACGAAATGGATAAAAGTGAGAAAAAATCCAATAAATTTGTCTCCAGAGATAATTTAAGTAAATACGACAATGTAGTTTTAAACGAAAAACAACACGATTGTGATATTTGCCAGGAGTCATTTACATTGGAATCGAGCATGATAACTCACCGAAACACAATTCACAATGATCAAAAAAATTTTGCATGCAACAAGTGCGATGAGAAATTTGAGTTTCGAAGTCATTTGAGTAGACACCAAATATCAGAACACATAAACTGCAAAGATTTTTCATGCGATCAGTGCAAGAAAAAATTTGTGAAAAAATCAAGTTTGTTAACGCATAAAAAATTGGTACACAAAAATGGCGAAAATCTCACATGCAACAAGTGCGAGAAGAAATTTGAAAATAAATCCTCTTTGCTCAAGCACAAAAAAATATTCCACGAAGTTTTAAAAAATTACTTGTGTGAAATGTGTGCGAAGAGATTTGATGCTAAACATAGTTTACTCATACATATTAAGACAGTACATAAGGGTCCCAAAGATTTCGCACGCGACGAGTGCGGGGAGAAGTTTAGAAACAAATCACAATTGCTTTTCCACCAAAAGATACAACATGAAAGTCGAAAAGATTTTATGCTTTTTACAAATTATTTATGTGACGATTGCGGGAAGAAATTTACACGTAAACGAAATTTGCTTTTGCACATAAAAACGGTCCATGGGGGTCGCAAAGATTACGCATGCGACAAGTGCAAAAAAGAATTCGGACAAAAATCGAATTTGATCAGACACCAAAAGACAGTCCACGAGGCTTGCAAAGATTTTGCATGCGACAAGTGTGAAAAGAAATTTGGGAATCGAGGCAATTTTATAAGACACCAAAAAATAGTCCACGAAGGTCATAAAGATTACGAATGCGATAATTGCAAGAAAAAATTTGGTCATAAACAGAATTTGCTTGTCCATCAAATGATAGTTCACGAGGGTCGCAAAGATTATGCATGCCACACGTGTGAGAAGAAATTTGGAAAAAAATCGCATTTGCTTTTCCACCAAAGGATAGTACACGAAGGTCGCAATGATTACTCTTGTGACAAGTGTGAGAAAACATTTGGTTTTCAATCAAGTTTTATCAGACACCGACAATTAGTTCACGAAAATTGACTCTCGGGGTATTTTGGATCAAGTTCAATAAAGTTTCGTTGGAGCTCATTTTTTTACTTAAGTAGAGGATTTAACTGTATTATAATCACATTTATCATGATAATACCTTTTAATAATGATTAGCTTTGGAATTAATTTGGAAGTGATGGCGAGCAAGCCCGTAGCCAATTGTACGTTAGATAACAATTAAGTTTTTGTAAATAATTTATCATTTATATGATATTAATAGCTCGAACTTATTGTAGTCAGATACTCTAAACAATTCCTTACACTTATATTTCATCAGTGACATAATGAAAAGTGTTGATTTTTTCTTAAAAATTGTAAAAATATATAAAAAATGTATAATTTATAGATTTTAAAGAACGAGTTTTTCTAAAACTTAAATAAAAATTATGTCAGTAACATTGTGTTTTATCTGTACATTTTGATATGAATCATTCGTTCACTTCAAAAAGGAATCAAGGATCGACTGAATAAACCTATTCAAGTTCCATAGATAATATAAACATTTATTTACGCATTTTGAATACAATTGAACACCAAAGGGTTTCTAAAATCATTTTTCTTATCATGACTCTTCGTCGATGACGCGATGGAAATTTATTTTTGGATTATATGATTGCATATTTGATATTTTTATACACTAAACATTTTTATAAATTTCATCGGAATTGTTTACAGGTACCATTAACAAATACATCTTGTATTTGTTATACATAGTGAGAGTCGCGAGAATAAATTGATAACGAAAAACAAAATAACGTAAAGTTTGATTGTATGAGTGTGGGAATCCATTTACATTCATTTACACCGACTGATGCGTTGCATACAAAATAATAATATGTTCTCTGAAATCTATCTAAATAAAAACGATGCGGTGAGATTTACATAACAACTATTAAATATTTCAAATAATATTTTTCACGCATGTATAGCAGTATACAGTATTTTATATATTACACAGTACATTACACAAATTTATATGAAAAGTTTCTCAAGTACGACGACTGTCTCGTCTAAAATTATATTTACAACATACTAGAACAGCTGCTTCATCATATACAACAGAATTATAAAAAATGAAAAGTGCTTGTATTTATTGATAAAAATAATTGAGTAAAAGTGATCAGCTGATTTCTGTTTATATCTCAGAAATCTTTAAAATATAAATCGTGAGCAAACAATGTACATAAAAATATTTAAAAAAAATCTAAACAACATAATCATCTGATAATTACACAATTCATTTGTAGATTTTTAGTTTTACATTTTCTACGTTACATCGATTATTGTACAACAAATATATAATTTTCTTGAAAAAATTACCATTCTATTGTATTTTCATAGTTAAAGCTCAGAATGTGCGTTATATTCATTATCCCACACAATATGTACTTGATATGATAATTATTCAAGCGAAAATTATAATTTTTTTTAATACACGCGTACTGTACAGAGCTTCGACTATAGTGTTTTTTTACTGTTGCTAATTAACCGAAGTTCAGTGTTCTGTGATACAAAAATAGTCATTTTTGTACTAATATGATACATTATTTACTTAAATAAAATATTATTGATTCGAGGAAAAAAATCAACGTTCATTATAAAATCTCAAATAAAAATGATTTGAAAACAAATAATATAAAATGTTGTTCTATTATAGGTGATACTCGAATGAATAGCACATAAAGTATTAATTCCTATTTTTGATTTGAATACAGTTACTTCCAATTGATTTACCAATCGAATACTTGTTTGATTACATCATTTATACATTTTTTAATGAGAGAAACTTTGACGACGATAGTGTGTTTATATAGGCACATTGGGATGATAGATAGTGTGGTAGTACGCGTTTTTTTTTGTCATTTTTAAGATCTTGATTTTTAATCAAACATTTTTAATCAAATCACGATAGGTTGATCGTAAATAAACACAATACTATTCATGTCCTTTTTTCTGTTTTTTTAAATATTTACAAGAACTAAATTAAATTTTTCGAAATCAGATAGTATTTACGATTATTATTTGTATCATCGAGTCGTTAATTACTACTTACACTTACACGTAAAGAAGTATTTTATCACTAATTAATATTTGGTATAGGTTGAGGATTTTTTTATCGTTTCGAGATAAAAATTTCATTCGTCTGCTATTTTTTTTAAAGCAAATTGAGAAACGCCATAGACCAATTCGAAAGGATAACCGAGTATCGATTCGAAAAATTGTACATAAATTTGTTACAGTTATGTTGCATTATTCAGATTCATAATTACGTAGCAGTCATTCTTGAGTTCACTGTCAAAATTACACTTTATTATGATATAAGTGTTGTGTGTACACAAGCGGATAAGTATTACGACACGTATTCGGTCCAGAGTTAATAATAATTAGTACAGACGAGCAAATTGTCAATTCATACATCGACTCGCCGATCAATTGGAGCATGGGTATTTTTATACATATATTTTTTTTTGTTTTTGTTGCTTTTTTTTACTTAAGGGAGCACTGATATCGTTATGCTACTCTTTACTCACATTACACATTTCTATCACATTTTACTGTCACATTCCAGATTGCTTATTTATTTCTAATAGTTTCGCGTAACGGATAAAAGCCTCAAGTACATTTTTCATTCACGTTTTTGTAAATTTAAAATTTTTAAGCGTACGGTTTTTTATTGTAATTGTTATTATTTTATTATTTTTCATACGACCATTATTATTCGAACAGACTCCAGATATATGACATACGTTGAAACGTACGTATCACGAGTGATTATGTGATTACGTCTAAAATTAGACTTTTTTGCATTATTAATGTGAACACAATTAATTTATCCAAACATTGACATTCAAGTAGATGAGGTTTTTTACTGTGTGCATACTTTTGAGGTAGTTTGGTAAATTTCCGACGTCTAATACCATCAAAACCATCTTTGTAACAATTATTAACATTTTTTGATACATGGTAAATTATAAATCAATTAGGAGCACAAAAAGTGTTTTATAAAGATGGTTAATTTGTGTTTTTTCATTACATTTACGTATACACATTCAGTCTTGTTAGCTAAATTTATAGACAGCGATTTTCAATACCTAATGGGACATGGTTCGTGATGGATAAGAAAAATGAAAAATAAACTATACAAATAAACTAATAAATTTTAAGTGTTATTTTACTTCAAATTTCTAAGAATTTGACGTATATAAATATTTTATTTATATTAATTGATCACAGTCGATTTTAAAAAGTAAGTTTCGCTATCCATTCGAAGTAGCGACGATTAGATTTAAAGATTTTTTTTTAAAATAAGATAAAAATTGAAAACGCAACCAAGAGCGTAGTAATAACGTTGAGGGATTCAATTCATATTTATAATCTTACGAACTGAATACAGTCATGGGTACAATATAGTTTGTCGCAGAAGAAGTTATATATCAGTTGTGTTGATTGTGTACTCTCCAAACCATTTAGAGGCATAACAATTAAACATCAATTTTAGATTTCAGGATTTAAAAATTATATATACAATCATTCGCTGCTAAAATATAGATTTCTGCTGATTCATAATTTAAAAATTTTTCCAAAAAATCTATCCGATATATTTTCTTTTCTCTCATCAAAAAAGTTTAGTCATGCCTTTTTAGTATTGTCAATCAATTAAACTTAAACGAAGCGGTTGTCAACATTTTCACGATGTTTTTTTAACGCGAATTCTCGTCGATTGAAATGCAATGGTCATTTTTTGTTTTTTTGATGATAATTGTCGAACTGCAGAGAAAAGAAACTGAATTCAATCGCAACCAGATCTCGTCGCGTGAATTACTTTTCAATTCTTTGACGAAATTTTCTCGCATTCTTTTTTGATGAATTTTGTTTTCTCGCATCAAACTTCAGCATATTACGTTATGGCAGTTTATGCGTGTAAACGTTTATGGCAGCTCAAGACAGAGAGAGACAGAGAAAGAGTGTCAGAGAAAGAGTAGAGACAACGTTACAGTTGATTGTTGTCAACATCGGTGTGTGGTGTACAGAGTATAGAAGAGATCCATCTCTTTTATAACGTGCGGCGTCATTCGTTTGAGCAAACGAAATCGAAATTACTTTTTCTTTACCTCAAGATTCATAGTAGCGAATCTCTGTCTGGTAATTTTCATTACTTGGGTTTTTCATTTTTTTTGTCGTCGTCTTTGGTTGTTTTGCGCTCGAGCGTCTCCTCGAACAGGCATAATGCTTTGTGGACAAATTCGTACTGTTCCGCCGTCTGAATCATGCCTCCCCGATCGTATCTGCAATGATAGAAAAAATAATAATTTGAATGTTGTTATGGAATTGTAATATTCGCAACAAAAAATTGCAATCATCAAACTGAATTATTCATCAATTACATTTTTTACCATATCAACGCGCGCGCGCAACAAAATATGACTACTTCCGCGTTATAGTACGTAATCACGCCCGAATCAAAACAATTATGACATTAGTTCGTCATTGATTATTAATCGAAATGTGTCGTTACCTCATTTGGCACAGTATTCCTAAAATATCGACGCTCCCTTCTCGCGCGAGCTGCGTCATGCCGGTCGCCAGCGCGATGAAGCAACCCGTCCTGCCGATGCCGGCGCTGCAGTGGACGATTATCGGCCCCGGGAGAGTGTTGATCTCCGCTGCCAGACCGACCAGCGCGTCGGCCGTCTGCGGTACTGCGTGATCCGGCCACGAGTCGTACCTTTAAAAAACACACGATGTTAATTTCTCATATAAAAACCGAAAGTGTTTATTCGATATAATAAATGTATATACCAATAGTGTTGAATGATTCTCCTCTCGTTCTCGTATCTGACTTCGAGATCGCGAACCGTATAGCCACCACGGGTGTCCATCGAGTTGAGAATAATCGTGAAGGGTCCGGCCTGCAGTCGAGAGTTCATCTCGAGCGGGAAATAAGCCTCGCACTTGGTCTTCGCGGACTCGTGCAGCCTCGTCATCATGACGATTATGGGCGTCCTCTCCGCCCAGGCCATGCTCCAGAAATCCTGTATCGTGTGCGACAGGGGACCCTGTGTCGCTATGTATCTCGCGTCTTCATCGTATCCCTGCGTTTCAAGGACAATAAAAAACATGAGTTTGAAAAAAATGTTTTCCGTTTTCTTAGGATATTATTTTTTCGTTCCATCGACACTCACTCGGACGTAATTAGCATTGATGTAGGTAGCCAGGGGATCGTCGCTACCGGGCAATACAACGCGAGATCTGGCGTTGGGCAGTACCGATCGGTACCGATTTTTCACCCCGGAACCGCAGATGTCCACGGCCTCGGGGAAGTTGAGCGGCACCTCCCAAAACTCCTTGTGCAGCAGATTGGGCTGACAGATCGCCCTGTGCAGCTGACTCCTGTTCAGCAGATTGCCGGTGCTCAGTAGGAATTCCTCGGCGCACTCCCGCGTCGGCGTTATGCTCAGGGGCTGGCTCTCGGAAGCCGGTCCCAGGTCGATGGTCAGACTCGCGCTGGAGCCGCGACGCTCCAGCAGTCCCTTGACGCGTCTCTGGATGTGCGTCTGCTCGGGTCGAATCATCATGCCGCCCTGCTGCTCCATCGTCGTCGTCGAGGAGGACGAGGACGAGGTCGACGTCATGATCGTCGACATGTGCGTCGAGTACATGGATCGGGTGCGACGATTGCCCTCGCGCCTCGGCGATCGCTTGGTGAGCTTGCACACGCCCATGCTGACCGACGAGGCGTTGCTCTGGCTCGCGCTGCCACCACATTGCGACGCCGTCAGTGTACTGCTACTAGTGCTGCTGATGTTGCTGCTCTGTAGCTGTGCAGCACCGCTGGTGAAGTTTCCGCAGCCACCGGCGCTGATCGTCGTCGTGCGATGCTCCGAACTGCTGCAGCTGGCCAAGGATGAGGATGCAGTCTCGATGCGTTCGACGCACGACGTCGAGACGTGCGGAGTCGGTCCTGCGACCCATCGCGTTTCCGTTTGCTTTATTTTCATCTTCTCAAACTATAAAATAAAATATGCAAACGTGAATGCCTAATTTGACCTTGAATTTTGAATACCATGATCGGTAGTGGCCTTTACCTTCACATTTTCTGTGATAGCAGCGGCTACCTGTGTCGCTGACGCTTCAGCTGAGATCTCGGTCGATGTGGCGTCGTCAACCCACTTGGCTTCGGTCAATGATTTTGATTTGTTGTTCTTGTCAGCGTTGTCGAGTGGACAGGCTGTACCTTCCTCCACCAAACCACGTCTGTCACCCTCTTCCGCGTCTTTCTCACGCGACATTTGCTGTCGCAGCCATAACAGGATCTGTATCATCAGACAAGCATACGACGAATAATTAGATAATTGTTTGCGTCCCATCCTCAGAACCTAAATAACGAAATCGATGGACAATCGAGAGATTGGTTTTGTTAAAGGTTTTATTTTTCAATGAAAGCCAGAGAGCTTAAACTTAAGCAATATGTGTCATCATTAGTACTGCAATAATGGTATTTACCAAGAAAGCAAAGAGAATGGCACCAGCAATGGCACAGAGAGCTACAAGAAGAGGCAGCTGCTGTTCCAGCCCTGCCGGAGTCGAGGCAGAGTTGAACTCCCGACTGGTATGGGCACTGAATTGCGCCACACGCAAATCCATTCCAGCATCGTCCAGTCCTGTTGTGGACCGCCAGAGTCTGTGTTAATCGAGAAGACAATATTAGCATTGTTATTTTAAAAAATACACCTGTTTTTTGGTAATTGAGCGAGCAGCAAGAAGCTTTTAATATTATTAGGTTTTCACAATAAAAATGAAACAAATATTAAAGAATGATGAATTATTATTACTTGTAGCTTGAACTCGCTGACATTCCCTCAGCACTGATGTTGAATTAGATGGCTGGGCTTGTAAAAAATGTTTTACAAGTATCGATTGATGTAGGTATTATAGATTACTTTATGTGAGTGTAGACCAGTAGACCTGAACAGTTTTAGTAAGTAGAAGTAGCACTGAGCAAGCCATGCTACTTTATATATATATTTTTTTTTATATTATATTATCCGCAAAGCAGCTTGTGTTATAACTCGGTATGTCGATGAGGAAAAAACTTGTCAGCCAGCAAAAAATTGTCCTGCACAAACATAATAAATACAACAAGGTCAGTAAACATTAGGCCATTAGTAATAATAGAAAAAAACTTAATAGTAGTAAAGGACAAAGGTTTTTTAATAATGAAAGTTAAAAGTGTAATAATATAAAGTATACGTATGTACATGTAAGAGAGGAGAAGGAGGAGGAGGAGGCGAGGTTTATAAGCGTTTGGGGATGACATCACATCTTCAAGTAATGAGAGTAAAAAAAGATGCTCACGCGATGACGTTATGAACGAGAGCTGCTGCTGCTGCTGTCGAAGCGATGATATGTATATTGTATATGCTCTGTGTATATGTTGTAAATGTGTATATAAATGTGATGAAAGAAAAAATAAAGGAACTGACCGCATATACGATTCACATTATTATCGACGACACACGATCGCAGCTTTTCAAAATCTGTAATATATCAATTACACACAGTCTCGGCATACTATACAGTTCCGTTTATCGCACCTATAACTACACAATATCGGCGTCGCGCGCGATGATGCCTGTCTCTGTGCTTCTTGTGCACGACTCGCTGCCCTGTTTTCTATTGTATACACACAACAGACGAATTTCCGAACGCAGCAGCAGCAACAACAACACCGCACGCAAAGTTCATCTGCCAAGTATTATAACAGCACTCATTATCGTCACATGTGTATATAAATAAAAATACACTCGCGCGCACACACACACACACACTTGTATATTATTGCGGCTTATAATATAGGTGTTACAAGCACTGTGATGAATTACCGACGAGTATAATCGTCGAGTACGCCGCCGTCGCTGCTGCGCGTTGTTATAATGTTATGAACGAACGCGGAGCGTGAAGCGGCGTGTTGTATATATATACGAGAACATGAACGGAGTGCTGCAGAGAGAGAGAGAGAGAGAGAGACTCACTCGCCAGCCAGCAACGGTGCTCTGCTTTCGCACACTGAGGAATTGCATGAATCGAGCATGCGCTAAAATATCAACGAACGAGAGACGAGACGAGAGACTCGGAGTCGAGCCGCCGCCCCCCGCCTCACTCACCGCATATATACGAGTCTCTTTCATACACATACACACGCACGTACACATTCTCACGCGTCTCTCGCACACCATTATGACTGCCGCTCTCGGCGCTCGCTTGTGAATCGACTTCGCATCGCTATGAATGCACTCGTTCATAAAAAAAAAAAAAAAAAAATACGAGGTATGCGCGCGCGCGCGCACATACTCGCGTCGTCAGCTGGGCTGCGCTATATACGTTGAAATGTACGAAGGTAAACAAAATTAATGCTAGCGCGAATATTTACATTTAATGTATACGATTCGGTTCGTTTTCTTTTTTCGTTTTTTGCCTTCGTCGCGATTATATTATCGACCCGTGACGATTCTGCACTTTCTTTCGCGCGCGCAATACTATATGCACCCGCCCTACTTGCGAATGCATGAGACTGTTGTTTTGCTGCTGCCTGCGCGGATGTTTTTATTTCGCGCGAATTAGGCTGCAGAGGGCGACGCCAAGCAGGCAGCAGCAGCTCACCGTTCATTCATCGATATATATATGCGTGCGCTTTAAAACGAAGGTATTACGATGACGACGGCTGGTGTCGGTGGCCTTTTTTTGTTTTCATTTCGCGCTCGGAGCTGAGCTGCTGACGATGAGGTGCTAAAAAATAATATAATGCACGGTATAGCCACGATACCGAGGAAAAGCATACGATGCGGTTATTAAAGCACGATTTAAAATATATATTCAAATTCGATGAATTCGAGTCGACAGAGATTAATCGGTGCGTCGCGTGGCGGTGATTCTTTGTGCGACGCGTTGACTTCTGTTTTTTTTTTTTTTTTTAGAGATCGACGAACTGCAGTATATGCACGAACGAGTGACAATATTTCCAAGTTAAATTTCTTTTACCGCAGACGGTGTACCGCCGCCGCTCGTCTGTTTATCGTTTTCATCGTATACATTTGAAGCGAATTTTGGATTGTATTGCGCGTCTTACCGATCGCCTACCGATCTTCGCTTCTACGTATCGCGTGGTTCAGCGCTCAAGAGGAAGGGAACCGGTTGAAAGCGGATTTCGTGAACGATTTTCATTATCTCAATTAACGCAATTATACATTCATAATATTTTCAAGTATTCTCGAAATAAGATCGCTACCTCAATTATTGCAACGAAAAATTTGTTTTCTCTCGCGTGCGCGTGGAGCTGAAAGACGGATCGCATCGATCTATATCAGCCATCGCAACGTTTGATCGCGATTTATTTGACACGAGAGTAGATCGATATCGGTATTGTTTTCTTCGGATAAATCGACAAGTAGCGTCATAACAACGAATCTTTTTTTTTTCATTAAAGGTCGCGACGACGATACCAAGTTGGCCCGCGAAAATCGACCCACGGCTAATATGTTGCATTCTTCTTGAGAAATTTTCAGTGCGTATACGATCACGTAATAGACGAACGCTACATCATTATGTGCACTCTATGCACGATTCATCTATGATAGCAGACATGCACTCTTACGCGTATGCGTGCAACTACGAACTTTCGTACTCTTTCCCGCGCGGAGCGCAGCAAAGTTATATCTAATTATGACAATGCCGCACGATATAAATATACGAACCGTAATCGCGAGCGGCTTTTTTTCGTTTCAAGATCGGTATTATAACCCTTGGCTCTCACTCACTCACTATATAAAAAAAAATGAAGTATTCATCGCATTGCTCACGATACGGAAATATACTTCGCGCTTGCGTTGCGCGCGAATTTCTTCATCATTTTTCATTCTTTCTTTTTCTTTTTTTTTTTTTTTCATCAGCCTGACGCGCGCGATCGGTTGCGGGTACATATATGTATATTATTATAGTATCGTGATTCATATGCGATATAGAAAGAGATCGAGATCGAGAGAGGCGTCAAGCTCACGCGGCAGTGCGTAAGGTCAATACAGCAATTCTTCTTTTTTTTCTTTTCCTCCGCGGTAAGTATAATTCGCACGATGATTCATGATTAATTCTCACCCGCAGGTGCAACGATCTTGCACTCTGTTTCTCTCGCCTTGGGAGATCGTATAACGTGTGTTTATATATGAGAATGTCAATGTGCGCGTCGTGACCCGCTGACATCACGCGATTTAAAAAAGAAAAAGAAACGGCAAGAGCTGGAGGAAAAATATAATAATCACAATGATCGATCAGTCAACCGCGCGAGTGGGAGAGAGAATTGGATATTATTATATATATATATATTTATATATTGGTAAATGGTTATCGCGCGAGAGCGATTTATTTTTAGTAGTTGCGCGCGCGCGCGTCTTTCTTTTAATACGAAATAATTAAAAAAGAAAATTATCAAAGAAAATTATAAAAATAAAAGTGAAGCAAAAAGGTAAGAGTCAATTCCGCAAATAAACGCGCGAGTGTATATATAGCATCAGCCAATCGAACTACCAAAGATCCTCCTTCCTTCCCCCCGCGTAGATAGCTACCGCGCGATTTTCAATTAAATCGATCGCGCGCAGCTATACCTGCCCGAATTTATATTGGCTCGCTGCAGGCTATATATATATATATATATATATATATATATACACTACTACTACAATAATAATTAAAAATTCCTTGGCCCGCGATATTGACGAAATTGCTTTTTGATATTATTACACGATACAGTTGGCTGCATCTACTACGCACGTCTCTCACCTACGCACTGTATATGAGGCATTTCATGCGAAGTGTCCTAGCGCTTCGCCGCGTGGCCCAATTAAGCGAAATCACTCAGTTTCTAACTCACGTAAAAAGTATCAAAATATACTCAGAAAAAATAACTAACTAATGATTTCGATAGGAAATTTCCTCAGCTTTCCGATGGTGCGGTCAGATTTTTCGAAATTTTCCATTTTCCCCGGAAAAATTTGACATAAAGTTTAAAACGCAAATATCTCAAAAAGNCCATTTTTAAGATTTTTTTAAATAGTCCCAATCGAAAGCTGAGGAAATTTCCTAACTGTATGCAAGTTTTCAGAGTGTGCAATTGATTATTACTTAGTGAAACACAGCGACGAGCGAGTAAAAACGTAATATTTCGGCCCGTGCGGCAGCTGTTTCCGTGCGCAGTACCCCGCGCGGCGCAAAATCTCACGTTTTTACTCGCTCGTCGCTGTGTTTCACTAAGTAATAATCAATTGCACACTCTGAAAACTTGCATACAGTTAGGAAATTTCCTCAGCTTTCGATTGGGACTATTTAAAAAAATCTTAAAAATGGGCTTTTTGAGATATTTGCGTTTTAAACTTTATGTCAAATTTTTCCGGGGAAAATGGAAAATTTCGAAAAATCTGACCACACCATCGGAAAGCTGAGGAAATTTCCTATCGAAATCATTAGTTAGTT
>CACVKI010144198.1:0-21756 GCA_902732785.1 Trichogramma evanescens
GGCTATAAAATTTCGTTGTATGGACTTTATGAGGACTTCGAATGACTTCATGGGCATTGAATATTGTTGATATACCGTATATAGTTGTGTAAAAATGCTCATCAAGTCATATGACTATTTCAAATGACTAATTTTAAAGAATGAACAATTTTGAATTTTTTTTTAAGCATAAAATTATTATTTCACGTTTTTTATCCTACTTGATCGTTGAGCGACCTGTTAAAATTGATATTTTGGGCTCAAAATTTATGGAGCTTCTTGTTATTACTTGTTGAAAACAATTAGAGGCTAGGCGAACGTATATAAAAAAAAAAGTTTTTTTTGGACCACCCTAATGTACAGTTGAAAAGCTTCAATATTTAAAGACATGCGATTTTATTTTCTACTTTTGGACGTAATAAAAGAGACTTGCCAACAATTGTAAAAAAAACTACCCCTTGAATTTAACCTTACATTTTTTCAAATTTCATCAATAGTACAATGCATGAAAAGTATAAATGTATGAAAAAAAATCGTCAAAGTTTAGTTACTATTTATCAATTATATTATTCTGCCGCGAGTCTCGATTATCCAGACTCTTGTCTTCAGATATGTGGTAATTCATAAGTTACCGCTAGATAGCGTACGGCCAAATTCTTAAAATCTGAAACGAAAAAGACAAAGTTTTATCATAAAATAAGACCAATTCCATTACTACCGTAAGATAATCAGGGATCAGATTCCGCAATTTCTCCTCGTGATCCCAGTTGTACTCATATGATACTTTTTTTCCACCTTCTCGGGGTCTAATCGAATCAGATTGTAGCGGTCACAAAATTCCTCACTTGCAATGAAAACGATACGTAAACTTCGCGAAAGTCGATGAAAAAAACGTCCGCAGGCCTTGCACGCCGAGTACAGTCCGAATTTCGATGGGCAGGCGCACGGTTGATCGCAGTGCTGCCTTTTTTAGGGCAGCAGCAGCCTTTCCACGCGTTCGCCTTTGCCTCGCAGCGAGGCGGGCCGTTCTTCGCCTCGCCGCTGGTCGATCCGCTGCAGCCGCTGCCGAGTCCGCTGCAGTCGCTGCCGAACCCGCTCCAGCCGAGGGATCCTCTGTCGTCCTTTCGCCACGCCATGCCTGGCAATTGTCAAAGTAAGTATATCATATACATTGTGACAAGCGAAGCATGATATTTATGTGTAGCATGTATATCGATCGAGCAATGAACAATAAAAAAGAAAAAAAAAGATGCAAAGAGGCCATTTAAAAAAAAAAGCGATCGAGTTCGATTAGTTAACAAGATTTTCATTCGCCCGAGTCCGTTACGGAGCACGAAAAAAAAGGGTGAGGGCAAAATTCCTCGCGAATTAATTACACGCGAGCTATACACGCGCGATGTTAACCGCATTAAAAAGTTCGATTATCGAAAATTTCAGTCGTTGTGTGCTTTTTTGTATACAATGGTAGCGTAGTAAATGCTTATAAATATAGGCACATAAGCAGCTGTATACAAAAAGGAAAGGGTGTATATAACGTAAAGCAAGACGAAAAAAGGCCTCGCGCGCAAGTTCCAACATCGTGCGCTGCTGCTCCTGCTTCTGTGTATTATATGGTATACATATATACGCGCGCGTGTATATGCACGAGTATTAAATAAAGCGCGCGCGCGCGCGCCGGTTCGCGAGTGAGAGAGAGAGAGAGCAAAACTCGTGCAGCGCACAGGCAAAATACCTCTGCTTCGCTGCTGCTGCTCCTCCCTTTAGCAATGGAGAAACTATACGCGAGAGCAACGAAAGACAGAGTGTAGAAGAGAAAGAGAGAGAGAGAGGGAGGGAGGGAAGAGAGCTGCAGAGGTAGCAACCGCAAGCCTGCTCAAAGCTAGATTAAATATTATATTACAGGGAGCTGCTACTGCTACTGCTGCTGCTGCTGCTGCTGCTGCTGCTGCAGAGGGAGAGCGAGAGAGAGAGAGTAAGAGCGAACACTGCGGCAATAGGCATCAGAGCTTTCTCTCTTCCTCTCGCTCTATCTCTTGGCTTGGAGGAGAAACTCTCTCTCTCTCTCTCTGCTCTGCTCTGCGTAGCTTTTGCTATAAATGTGAGCAGCTGTGTATATTATACATGTAGATATATACACACGGATCTATCTATCTGTTTCCACGAGCTGTGTGCCTGCAGGCTGAGAGAGAGAGAGAGAGAGAGAGAGAGAGAGAGAGAGAGAGAGAGAAAGGCAACTTCGCTGACTTTGCCCTGACGTGCACACACATATATAAATACGCGCAAGCTCGCGGGATATATATCGCAGTTCTGCACAACTGGTACATAGTATAACGCGCTATCAATACTCATCGGTATTTTATGCATTATAATATATAACTGATTGCTCGTGCTCGCACGTTGACTTTTCGGTCTTACAGTAAAATTTTGAACGAGTTTGACGGATGTATTTGCTATATTCGGATGATTGTTCCACGGCGCAAAAGATTAAACATCAAAACCGAAAATGTATCGTGTACGAAGGCTCGAAATGTGTTACTTTTTAAAAAGTGCAGTAATAAACGCGACCGCAGACTGAAATTTCGTCGCGCCTGTGTAGCATCCAAAATCCAATATGTATAATACGCTTTTCAATCGGGTGGCAGAAGAATTTCAACGGTCAATATTTATACGCTTCATGACACACACACGCGCGTCGCGCGAGCTGTCTCGGCTTACATATAATAAAAATGCATACGCGCTGCGGGCCAAATATTCGCGGGTATATATATCGATGCCGCATGTATATATTCGACTGGTAGAAAAAATTAACTTCAAAGTCCACACATGATAACGTCTAAAAATATGGAAGTAGCATGAGTCGCATCGAGAAAAAAAATCGTTGTGTGTAGAAGTATACGAGAGCTGAGTTTACGGAGTGTGGGCGACAGAGGGAGAAAAGCGAGGAGGAGGCGGCAGTTCGCGTAGAATGCGGTGTAGAGCCAGAATCAACAGTGTAGCACAGCGTGTACACAGTAGTAGATATATGTATATACGGTCCGAGAGCAGAGTATTTAGGGCTATATGTATACGGGAGAAAGAGCAGAGAACATCAAACCGTTCCAGCGATCTACGTATATCTATATTTGAGTTGGCCGAGAAGAGAGAGATTACCCTTTTGCCTCTTTGATCTTTCGTCGTTAGCTTGATAATATACACACATAGCGAAGCAGTTGCTCTTATTCTCCTTTTTGTTTTTGTTTTTTTTTTTATCACCGAGCTACTCAATTCTATTCATTTATATAAACATTGATTCGGCGAGCCGTATATAGGATTACGTCACTCCGAAAAGTAAAAATCGAATATGTACCTCGTATCGATTCTATCCATAAATTTCGTATTACCCACAGACATGTCTCAATTCGGCCTGCCGGCGAGTAACTCCTGGAGCTACGGCAGCACGGCCGGCTACGCGGGCTACCTGCCGGGGCCGCTGTCCTCGTGCGCGGCCCAGACGCCGTTCGCGCCACCGGCCCCGCCGCCGCCGCCCTCGGCCGCGCCGTCCGCCTCCTCGACGACCGCCGTAGCGGTAGGCGGTGGAGGCACGTCCGTCAGCGGCGGCAACTCGGTGTCGGCGGCGGCCGCCGCCGCCGCCGCTGCGTTCGGAGCCGCGGCCGTGGCGGCTGGAGCCAGCAGCGTCGTGCCCACGGCGCCCGACTCCACGGCCGGTGGCAACAACACCGCCAACAACGCCAACAACAATAACAGCGTGGCCAACCAGGCGCCCGACGCTTTCTCCGCGGTCTCGTCCAGTGAGTCGCAAGTTTTTTTTACGATATTGTTAATATGAAAATAAGATGTTAAAATTAAAGTTTCTGTTTTTGATGTATAATTATGTTTTTTTAAGTCTTGTTACATTATAAAACATGTCTCTAGTGTAGTAGTGATTAAATTAGTCCAGGATGCATCCATCATGACTTGTGATTTCAAAGCCCTGAATGAATCTGAATATAATCTTTGACGAATCTTGATTCTAGCAGACTTAAAATTTTTGTTCTAATATTCTCCTCCACTTGAGTGTAACAGAATTTCAAAAAGAAGCTAGGAAACTTTTTCCCATACTAAATTACCAAAAAATTTGAATAATAGCCTTTTACAACGCTTATTGCCAGTTTTTAAGACTGGTAGATCGAATCATTAATTTGATCAAAAATCTGCGCTATTTAAGTATGCAGTAGAATATTATGACAAAAATTTCAAAACCTCTAAGATCATAAGTTATTATGGATACATCTTGAACTAGTTTAAATTATAAAAGGTACTAGAAACATGTTTTCTGATGTAAAAATATTTGAAAAAACATAATTTTACATCAAAAACAAAAAACACATAGGTGTTTCCCCTTGATTTGAATTCATATCTCTGGTAGAAATGCTTAACTTATGACCAAATGACCAAAAAATCGAAATGTACAATTTTACAAAATTCATTACTATTAATTGGCCTCAAACTATATGAAGAAAAAAAAACACCAACAACACGAAAAACTCAAAATGAACTAGAATGAGGGAAATTGGTTAAAAAATAACGAAATGGCATAATTTTTTCCAGAACCGAATTTTTTTGTTTATATCTCTAGAAATATTGTGTCGATTTTTTCCATTCTAGTTCATTCTAAGTAGGAACGTGCAGAATATTGTGTTAAAATTTTCAGAACGATAAAATAAATGGTTTTCTTTAATCATGTGGGCCTACTTGAAAACCGCTGTTATGAGAAAACAATTATAGCAAACACCACGAGATTGCTAAAAAAAACTTTCATATATTTCAAGGTCGTTGAAATATGTGTAAAAAGTTACAAGATATCATTTTTACCCCATTGAAAACAAATTTTTGAAAAAAATTTAAATTGTTTTAGTTTGAAGGTGTAAGGTCCCCTTTAATAATCTGAAAATAACAATTAAATTGTTCAAAAGATTTTTAAACCAATTTTCTGCAATCACTTGAAATACGATAATATCACTTTGAATAAAGTCAAGGGTGTAGTGCATATGCACTACGTATACCCCCAGGTTTCCCTTGCCCCACAGGTCTTCGGGCCTGGGCAAATACGAGACAGTAGGGAGGGGGTATAGTAGTATTCTCTACCTGCGCACGGGCTCTAAGCCCCCTGCAGGCCCTTCTAAGAAGAAGGTGTCATACGAGAGAGAAAAAAAAAGTCAAAATAAGTGTATGAAGTTTTGTTTCATCGATCGCTGAATTTTCTCTTATTAACAGTTTGGTTTGTTACAGTCAAAAAATGTTTTTTTTACTACCCTTGTTGGTAATAAATTTTTAATAACACGCATTAACAATAATGTTAATGTTTAAATTAATTTAATTGACGTCCTAAATTTCAGGTAAAGATAATTAAAACTATCCACAGAAAGATTGTTAAACTGATAATTTGCGCACATTTTATTTAATCGTTACATAACAAAAACTTTTAAAAGAAAACATACACCCATAAGCAAAGGACAGTTAAGGTCGATTTGGAGCTGGTATACAGTTCCACCCAACTCCAATTCGATGTAAGCAGCCTCATTGCAACGCACAAGTGGCCTCCACTACGCTGGATTTACGTTTCCATTAGCTCGCGCTATTTATAGGATCTCGCCTACGTTTTTTTTTACTTCCTGATGTATGAATCGTATCGCGCGCGTAGTCAGTACAACGACGTTGCAGCTTGAACACACAAAGATCTCATCTAGCTCTAGCAAGTGATTGTCGTGAAAAAAAAAAATTAAAATCTTAAGTTATAATAACGATTGTGTTTGTGCGTGAATAAGCGAAATAATGTTAGACGGTGAATCCAACGTAATTTTTGACAATCAAAAAGAAGTCGAAAAACTGAAGAGCTTACGAGAAAATTTCAATTTGGAGACCGAACAAGAGCGACATGAATTTCTCCAGCAGCTTGATGCTTTAATAAACGATTGGAAAGGCCCATTTCCGAACATCCAAGACATTTTTAAAATTGAAGAAATCGAAGGTCTTCTCTCGGATTCCATAAGCTATTGTGGAGTTGAAAATGATCGTCGAGGAGAACGATTCATCGACTTCGTTGTTCGCACCGGATACAAAGACGAGCCCGAACTCGATGACGAAGGCAAGCCACTGTTTCATCGCACCACAGCAGTACATCGCGCGGCTCGACATAAGTACGCCGACGTCATCCGTGAGCTGTTCAAAGTATACAGTTCCAATGTAAATTACACGGACGAATTCGGATACACGCATTATCACGTGGCTGTCGAGTTTGGCTGTGAAAACATCGTTGAGAAATTCCTCGAGCTCGGCCAGGATCCCAATGGCCTCGTTCGAAAGTCGGGCGCAAGCTCAGCTGATCTGCCGCTAAACGTGGCTCTTACCAACAGATACTGGAGTACGGTACGATTGTTGCTGAAAAAAGGAGCTAATCCAAATTTAGCTGATGCAGAAGGAATGACATCATTGCACATTATCGTCAAGACACGGCTCGAAGCAAATTCGACGGAAATGTTCTTCGACCTGTGCGACGAACAACATCATACGCTGCAGGTCAATGTCCAAGACAAGTCGGGTAACACACCATTACACTTGGCTTTGAGCTTCGGCACCATACAAGTGTTCGAATTGCTGTTGAAAAAAGCAGCCAATCCAAATTTAGCCAATGCAGATGGATGGACTCCTTTGCACATTATAAGCCAGATACACCGCGATTGGACAGCAGTAGCGAGGATTATATTCGAGCTCAGCGGCGAGCAACACAGACCGCTGCGCATCGATGCTCAGGACAAAAAGGGTAACACACCGCTACACTTGGCTCTGATCTCCAATCCGTGGTTCAGTCGAAGCAACAACAACGCCGAATTTCTACTGAGGGCCGGCGCCGGTCCGTGTTTGCCTAACAAGGAGGCATTTACGCCTCTGCACATCATCTGCACGAACTTTTGGCTGGATGACTTCGCGAAGACTCTATTCGCGATCTGCGACGAGCGTCGTGTGACGCTGCGGGTCGACGCCCGGGACGAGTTGGGTCGCACACCGTTGCTGTTGGCTCTGGATCGCCGCAACAAGTGGGTGATCGAGTCGCTGCTGAGAAGAGGCACGTGGACCCGAATCTGGTCGACAAGGAGGGAAGGACACCTCTGCACGCCATTTGCAAGAGAATCCACGAGGACGTCGATCGCGTGTTGAGGACGTTTTTCGATACCTGCGACGACACGCAGCGGTTGGTTCGGGTCGACGCCAAGGACAATTCGGGCTGGACACCGCCGCGGTACGCCTTGTCGACTTTCAAATGGTACGCGGTCGAGCTTCTATTGGCTCATGGTGCCGATCTGTCCGATTTCGCTTTTCCCCACCGCGATCCCTGCTGAGTGGTGCAACTGGGGTAAATATAAACTGCTACTAGCATCCGGCGCCATGATCCTCGTCGAGAGCCTAGAAAAGCGAGGATACGAGCTGGACCGAAGCGACGCCCTGGCGATCATGAAATTGTTCGCCAAGTACGAACTGTTCGAGAAGCCGGGCGAGTCTCGACGGATCTTGGCACGACAACGATTTGTTAAAAGCAACGGCACAAAAGATAATGATGAATCCGAGCCTGTCGCTCTACGATCTGGATTCGCTACGACCCGAAGCGGCGGCAAAACGACTCACGTTTATGGATTACTACGAGTTTGCGCGCTCGGATTCATACGGATGTATAGAGGCTTGTTACTCCAATCTATTCGAACAAGTAACGAGAAAATTTTTCCGGCGCTGGGCGCTGGATCCTTTCATGGAGCTGACACGCTACCGGCTGCCGATTCTCTGCTGCGACATGATCATCGGGGAGCTGGCGAACGAAGATTTGTACAAAATTTGTTTCGCGAACGAGGGACAAAGCTCGTGACGGCGATAATCAAATTTGCAGTCTTTTTTAATGTGTATATAGTGGTTGTTCAATATTGCATTGTTTTCATATCATTGAAGAAATAGAAATAAATTAAATTAAATAAATGTGTTTCAATTTTTATATCCATTCATTTTTATTCATTTATTTGAACTGTAGGAGTCATTACGTACCCCTGCATGGACTGGCTAGAAAATATAAATACAAATAGGATTTTTACTCAATAATCATACAGTAACATATTCAAAAAAAAACATATCTCAAACTTAATAATCACTACACAACAATCGCAGAATTTTCATTTTCATTATCTTCATCTCCAGCCCCTGCTGATGCTTCGTGACGATAAAATATCGAACATTTCTACCAGGGATAATGCGAGGACTAAAATGGACATAAATTATGATTGTGGTGGTGGTCTCGCTATTCGTTTACTCTATTTATATATATGTCCTCGCGATCAGTTCCAGACACAACGACGCCGGGCGGCAACCAGGCGGACCCGCTCGATCACCTGTCGAGCCTGATGTCGAGCGGCGGCGGCGGCGGCTCGACGCAGAGGTACCAGGGCTACGTCTCGCCGCGCTCCCTGTCCACGGACTCGAGCACGACCGGCGAGTCGCCGGTGCACGAGGGCGTCCAGGACCAGGCGTTCGTCGGCCAGAACTGCTCCTCCGCGGGTGGCGGCGGCGGTGGTGGTGGTGGAGGCGGCAATTACTTCCCCACGCCCAGCGTCTTCCCGACGATACTCTACTCGCAGCTCTACAACAATCAGTTTCAAACGGGCACCGACAGTCCCGATCAGCAGCAACAGCAACAGCAACAGCAGCAGCAGCAGCATCATCAACGGGGCCTGACCGACGTAACGGGCTGCAGCGTCGTGCGCGTACCCGACGAGGTAATACGGCCCGACAACAACGTCTGGCGGCCCTACTGAGGCAGTGGTCACGCGACTCGTCAGCAGCAGCAAGACGTCGCTACTCGGCAAGCCGACGCAGCAGCGGTGCTGGCCAACAACAAGCCCGAGTATCATCAGCCTCTGGTCGCTGAACAGCTCCAGGACGAGGTCGCTGATCCGGCTTACTGGCTGTGCTGAACGAGCCGCGCGCGTGATTCATGTTTTTTTTTTCCCGCTTCTTCCCC
The DNA here is from genome assembly GCA_902732785.1 of Trichogramma evanescens. Lineage (NCBI taxonomy): Eukaryota > Metazoa > Arthropoda > Insecta > Hymenoptera > Trichogrammatidae > Trichogramma > Trichogramma evanescens. The sequence continues at coordinate 9,017 of CACVKI010144198.1, forward strand.
CGGATAAATCGCTTTTCCTTTCTCTTTTTTCTTTTTTGTCTCGAGATCAGCAGCTGTATGATAATTTTTATTCAGTGCTCTATTCGAAAATTTCATCGCAAAAGACGAGTGTGCTTTGTGCATCGATACATTGGTGAGTGATATTAATGAAATAATATACTTTACAAAACATAAACCATGAAACATTCAATGAAAGTAGAACAATTGAAACTCGTGTAAATAAGTGTACATATGCATAATAGTTATTATATCAATGTATAGTAATCACGATACCTAACATATTATATATATATACATTAATCGAACCAAATAATTCTCTATAAGCTGCAAGACGTCAGTTGGTCGATTGAGAAGAAACATTCGATTCGAGATGAAATGACAAATTCCCGTTGCACGAAGATAATACGTTTTTTCTTCTGTAATCGGCCAACGGATTTATCTCAGCGTATCGTGATAAATAAATTAATCATTATAAATTATTTGATGGCGATCGAGTGGCAAAAATATGATTTTGAAAAATTCTATTCGACACCTAGAAAATATAGCAATGCAAGAAAAATACTACAACTTTTGTCAGAAACTCTTTTCCAGATGGCATGATTTGTAAGAAAATGAAAAGATAAATATTTAAAGTATACAATTCTCATTATGTTTTCATAGTATGTATATGGTACGAATGCTTCCAAGTGTAGCTTAATAATATTATTAAATACATCGAGCTGTTATGGAAATTGTGCAATAAGAGTAAAATTTGGCGTTACGAGTAAAATCAAAAAAAAAAAAAAAAACTCTGCGTGGTCGTAAATAAAAAAAAAATTTAACATAGTCACTCATAGCGATAATAGATGTGTTGTATAGTAAAAGCAAAAAAATTGATTTAGATATTTCTGACGAGAAACCTAACGAGAAGAGCCTAAAAATCAACGAAATACATTTTTTTTCGCGATATTAAGTAACTATTGTCTTGGTAACGACGAAATAGAAATATCGTTGCCCAGATGTATACATTGTTCCTCGCTGGCCCATAGAAATTTAGTCCATTGTGTAAAAGAGAAAAAAAAAATTATTGAAGTATAAGAATCTGGGCAACCTACAGTTGATTTCAATATGACTCATAATTATACATATCCATGATTCATTGTTATTGTAGTTTTTGACTGGAATCGAATAAAATGTATTTCAAAATATCTTTCACTCATGTAAACAAATTATTTAACCTCACACAATCTGAAGCTTATTTTTGTTTGTTCAGCTATTTATTCAAATTTGCTTTATTTCATTCTAACGAAGAATCGTTAAACAATAGTCAAGACCTACCTTACTTTTTTTATATCCGATTTTGAATTTGATCATTTGTGGGTGTTAATACGACATCTACAGTTTATAAGGTAACTAAAAATCTGGCTTTACTTAAAGCGATTTGAGTATTTCTTATATTTATTTTAACTTAAGGTGATGCCTAGGCCACAATTTTTACCAACCGAGCACAGAAAATGTATATTTTAATAACTTTTTTTCCAGGCTGATTTTCGAAAAACGGCTCTGTGGAGCCCTCCGTATAGTTGCTGTGAACAACTGCACCAAATTTCAGCTAATTTCATCGGGTAGTTTTCCCGGAAAACAGGATCGAAATTTTATATCCTTCAAACAGTAGTAAAACTTTTCGATCCTGTTTTCCGGGAAAACTACCCGATGAAATTGACTGAAATTTGGTGTAGTTGTTCACAGCAACAATACGGAGGGCTCCACAGAGCCGTTTTTCGAAATTCAGTCTAGTAAAAAAGTTATTTGAATTTACATTTTTAATGCTCGGTCGGTCAAAATCGGGGCTTCGGCATCACCTTAATCTTTTAACATGAAAATATTTATTTCTGGCGTCTCTCCTGGATGAATAGATGCTTGAAATTATGAAAAAGAAGAATCTGAAAAGTAAGTGTTGCACAAAATGATTTTGTACTTTTAGTTTATTTTATGTACTGTGTCACTAATGAAACATACTTTTTTAACGCTTGTCAACTGTATCAAACAGCTCTCAAGATCTTCTTTCAATTTTTTTAACTACAAAAATTGTTGAAGCCAATCGAGTATCTCGAAAAAAAACCCGAGTTTATATTCGCGGAATAAACAATGCGTCATTATGCATAAAGAGGAATAAGTATAGAAAGCGAGAGGATATTAATGGCATTAACAATGAGCGAGAGAGAATAGAGGCTATAGCATCGACGGTTTACGTGTTGTGCACGATGCGGCGATCGTTACGCACACCGGTCACTAACTGTCTCATTGCATGCCATGTCGGTTATACATGCTTCATACATTGGACACATGCTTCGGCGATACATGTAAAACCATGCTGCCCACTTCCCCTTCTCTCTCTCTCGCTCTCGCTCTCTGTATATTCGTCCTTTCTTCCTTTGGACATATTCTACCCCGTACACAGAAAATCGCCCCCTTTGTTCTATACCACGCTAGTGTGTGTATGTGTGTGTGTCCCTGCTTTTGCGCGTTTCTCTCTCTCTCGTCGATGGGAAATTACTTTTTGTCCGTCGATTACGGGGTGAATTTTCAAGCGATACCGAGAGAGAGTCGATCGTTTCGCGTGGAGCTGTTGCCGTTGTATGTACCGTACAGCGCATGCACACACACGCGAACAAATGGAGAAAAGAGAAATTATCGAAAAGGGTTACTGCTGTTGCTGTTGCTGCTGTACGAACTTGATGATATATACATATTTTTCCTCTTTCTCCCCTAGTGATACAAGCGCGTGATCGATTCTTCTCTCTTTTCCCTCTCGTCGTTCCACGGGTCGTGTCCAGAAGTGCCGGAATTTCATGCGTACGCTAATTTCTTCATACCCATTTGCTTGATTTATTTTCGTTTTTTTTGTACCTTTGTTCCAACTGCGACGATATGGTGTTTACTTCGGGTCATGAATAATTATAACTTTAGTCACATAGAAAAAGGAGAAAAAATGTCGGGTACATTTTCAATAAATTAAAAGTATCGAGCCGATGATTATGCAACGTATAAAACCATGTAGCGCATTCACAACACGCACCTGTGGGATCTTATCCTCGTGATTAATTTAGCTCAACCCTTTATTGCCAAGATCTTCGTGTACATGCTAAATACTTTGCATATTCGCTCGCGTACTCGAAAACTCCCCCTTCGGCATCTTAGCCAGCTCATACGCGTATCGATTACGCCGATGCAGTACATAATTTATTCAAGGATCGGGTGCCAACAAAATTTCTTTTTTTTATTAGTTTATTAAATTTTTCAACGTTCACATAAATCTTGCTTGAATTAATTTTTCTTTACATAGCAGTTATGAACTTACTTTTGTTTTTCGTAGTGTCTTCCTTTCTTGTTATATTCTCTAACAAGGAATATTTTTTATTCAAAGAAGTAAAAAAAATTATGACCTACGAACTAATGAGACATTTTTTTATTTACAAAGAAGAGAGTATGTTTCTAATTGTCAAGTTCATTCTTTTACATTTTTTTCTGATTGTATTTACTTAAAACTTCATTCATTACAATGAATTCATTGCACGTAAAAGTACATCTCAAATGATTCGAAGGGAGAAAAAAGTGTGACCATAGCGCCATCAGCCTTAGTGGCTAAGAAACGCACTGCTAGTTTCTTAAAGAATGCACGATGCCAACGGCCAAACTTCTTAAAGAAATCTTGACTTCTTTTCCTTTCTTACCGACATGACAAAAAAGTTCCCTCCTAAGATGTATCGCTTATGATATATAATATTTTTAGATGAAATATTATTAATGTATTCATAATTCAACTCTTTATTACTTATTATTTATTCAATTCTTACGTAACTAAAAACAACGGAAAACGTCCAGTGAACTTTTCGGAGTTATCGATTTTCTCGTCGCCCGTAGCGCGCGTAAAGCCGAAATAAGTCAGAAAGAGAGAGAAAGAGACGTCGAGGCGCGAAAAGCGACGCGAGCAAAAAGGCTGTTACCGACTCTGCTGCACGCACACGACGTTACCACTGCAGGGGGTGCGAAATTCTTCTTCCGCCGGGGGCTCGTGAAATAAGACGGGGCGCAAGAAAGAGAGATAAAATTTCTTAAAGATCTTTGCCGTCTTGACCGTGCGAGGGCGTTACGGGTTCTCTGGAATAAAAATGTTACTTCCGTGTAAATCTTACCTCGTGCATATTGTATTATTTATTGATTTGACGAAACAATTAGTTAATCTTGTAGTCAGAGAGTTTATGATTACTTTAGTACATTTTTTATATCAAAAATAAAAAATAAAATCTGATAGGTCAAAGGAACATACCAGTATGATGTAACAACAAGTAATATGGGTTAACGTAATGCTGTGGTTTCAATATGAAGTTATTTGAAATCCATGTTAAATATATTTTCGTTTCTAATGAAAATTTTTATTGAAAAATTCCAATTATTCTTCATGTATGCGTAATAATAATTGAAAGCTGAGAGTTACTCTAAGTTGAATGCAACATTAGAGAGATATCAAAATCGGGAGAAAATATCAATTTTCAAACACTTTTACTGAGATTTCCTCTTAATATTTTTCTAAAAAGCCTCGTGAATATATAGAAAACGACATGATAGAGACCTCGAAGTAGCTTTTTAGCTCAGTGTAAATCTCAAAAAATGTGTGTTCGGAAATTATCATTTTGGCCTAGCTTCGGTATTTTTTGAAATTTCGGTGCACTTTTTTATTTAAAAGATTAATCTAAAGTAAGAATGCTACTGTCAAACGGAACAATACATTCGATAAATTCCGTCCCATCATTGTAGTTAAGAAAAAAAAAAAAAAGAAAAAGGAAAAATCTTATTTTCAACAAACATATAAGTTTTTAGAATGCTAAAAATTCTTATATTCGAGTCAAAAGTAGGGTGAGGGAATTCATGTTTAGCGTTCCATATAATAACTATGGTACACGTAATGTGTAGCAGCCAGGTACATGGATGCATACGTATATATAGCTCTAGCTGCTACACACTCATGTCGATGGGCTGGGAGTTTCTTACATTATGTATAGCTATGTACGAGCATCTGCAAATACGCTGCTGCTGCCTCGCATAGTATAGTACGGTATAGGTGAGGTAGACTTCCGCTCGTGTATATGCACCCACGTTATGCGCACGTATTATACGTGTGTGTGTGTGAGTGAGGGTATGTATGTATGTATTCTCCGGCGGAGGAAGGTGAGTATAAAGAGGGAGCAGCAGATCTCGGTGAGTATCTTGGCCGGGACCGCGGTAGCCTTGGCAACCCAAGCTGCAGCGGCAGCCTCTCTGGCACTCTCTTCTCCCACCCACCCTCTACCTCTCTTCGCTCTTAGTAGTGCACAGCTCTTACCTCGGCTCTTTCGACGCCCCCGTCCGCTGCTCAGCCTCTCTCTCTCTCTCTCTCACTCCGGCGATCTGCCGCCGCCGCCGACGCTACTACTACTACCCCATCACCACCGCGCCGAGGTGCGCCGCCGCGGCAAGCCATAGTGCAGCGCCGCAGCGGCCACGCTCTGGGCCACCTCAGATGTACACCCACCCCAGACCACTACTCACTTTCCTCCCGATCTATATATATGCACGTGTGCGTGTCTACGTATATGTCTGCGCGCGAGCAGTATTATATATATATAGCAACCCCTCCTCGCCAGCTCCACGGTCGCTTCCTATATACAGCGAGCCACTTGCGCGCCCTTTTCCCTCCGAGCGCGAGGCCGAGCAAAAAAGGAAGGCCGCGCGCTGCTACTGTATTCCTGCGCGAAGATGCAGAGACACTCGCTCTCTCTCTGGCCAACTTTTTTATGCACCGTCGTGGCATCGCGCGCACGATGAGCTTTTTACTTTTTTATTGGCAAGGACAGCCTCGCGCGCGGCTCGCTTGGATCTTGAATTTATGACTTTACGCTACCCTGGGCGAGATATACTTTTTGAAGCGAAGCTTCGGGGTTGACTTTTTTCCCCTTTTTTTGATTGAGTTTTATTTTTTGAGATTTTTCTTTCGTCGTCTTTGCATAATTTTTATGTTTTTAAAGTGGATTGGTTAGTTTGTTCGAATTTGAATTTTTGGTGGGATTTTGTTGAAGTTTTACTTCTAACTGCTCTTTAACTGATAATGGTTAAGTTTTAATATATATTTCAACTTGAGTTTCAAGTATTCAATTTCGATTTTTTATAATTAGACAAATTGCTCGTATAGTATGAAAATCATTGCATTCTAATTAATGTATATAAAAGCTTAGGATGATCGAATACCAGAGGGCGATCCGTTTCTCGCAGGTCTATCCAAACATAATTTTGTATTACGTATGTATTTATACCTAAATATTGCACAGCACAATGGGTTGACGCTTTCATACTTCTTCACTGAAAATTAGATTCGTAGTTAGAGTTTTACTTTCGTAAATATAAATTACATCATTCGAAGATCATTATATTGATATTCATTTCAATGAATGCTTAGAGTAATCGAACACTAGAGGGCGATCGGTTATTAGTAGATCTACCCATAGATGAGTTAGTACTTCGTGACTATATATGTATGCTTGCATATAAAATATTCTTGATTCAAACTGAGGTTCACTTTGTTGTTGATCTTTCTTTAATTATTTTAATCATTAAACGCAATGATAATTGTCGTATTGTGAAAAATATCCTCGTACATAACCGAGCACCTAACTTTCTTGCTCATCTATCACGGTACTGCCTTGTAAGAATTCTTATATTTCTGGCTCTGCGTGTATACAGTTCTTACAATGCATCGAGCTTTATTGTTCAATTGCTACTGAATAGTGAATCGCATTCATATCTGAAGTCTCGCTTTCGCAAATTAAACAATTATACACTTTCGCCATCAGCTTTTTGTGCAATGTCGCACGACGGATCGTTTGATTTCTAACCGAATTTTTTGTGCCGATTATAGTTGCACACCTATATGCACGTGAGAACCGACGAATCGTAAGAAATTTTCATCGTTGTCTTATGTACGTTGAATGCATCAACGCCCGATGCAGAATATTAAACTATTTCAAAATTTCACTGCAAGTGATTGTACTACGGTCGGTGATCGATGCACTCTTTACTATCTCTATACTACCGATACTCGCAAAGCCAAAGCTTTGTTGCAAGAGCGTTTATTATCCCGATTATTTAGCTGAGCGAAGCGAAGTCCTAAGTGTAAATTGCATTCTGAGTATATTGCTCATACGTCACTGTTGGTCGAAAGGCTGAGAAGGCCAACATACATAACGATATTTATTGGTAATTCAATGGAGTTTCCAATTATGCAAACCAAATTTTTCTACGACGTCTGGTTCAAAATCTCTTTTTCAAGCCTATCACATAACTTCCTCTATGAGTAAGCAAAATTTTACGATATGAAAGTCAGCAGCACCAAAATTAAAAGTAGTTGACATTCTTCGATGTGGCGTTATTTCTCTACGAAATTCAGATAACATAAATTAAAATGATGAATAAATGAAAACGAAAATGAAAAATAAATTACTTTTTTTTCAACAATTGTGACAATGAATTCTGAAAAAAACATGACATTTTACATAAGAACCAACATCTTGATAATTTTTAAAGATTGGAAATTTATGTCCATGATTAAAATTTGAGGCATTAAAGGATTAACTGTACAGCCTCTAAAGCCTGCGAGACGTTGGTTAATTTTTCCACGTTTTTAGACTCTCGGAATTTCGTGACTAGTAAACCGGAAGATACTTTTTGTGCTATTGTTTCTTCGCACGTATCGTCCGTTCATGTAAGCTAATTGTGCGCCTAAGTTAATAATATTTTCATTACGATCTCGTTATAATGTTAATTACATGTCAGTGGCTACTCATCGTTGTCTACGCTCAGTCGCTATTGATTATTTCCTGCTGTAAGAAGTGTTTACAAATAATATCCGTTCAAGTCTATTGGTGAAAATAAGATACGGTGTTGGCTACTCGAGGCATCTAATTTTGAATAATTTCAAGATAAATTATTGTAACGAAGCAATGGAAAGCAGAAAGGATTTAGTTAGGTATACACTTTTTCATGATTGACAAACATATATTTTTAAATGATCGTTTCCTTAGTGTTAAAGAGGAGCCTCATGACAGTTGGGAAGATGTAGCCAACGACAGTGTAGATCCAGGGGTCTCAGTCAAAACCGAAAACTCTGATGAATCATCGGTATGATCTATCTTTTGAAATTACTAGAGTTTACGGCGCGCTACGCGCGCATTATATTACGTCTATGTCAAGTTGCGCATGCAGACGGCGGTCGGCTGACTGTGGTGTCGTTCGCGTAGCGTAGCGTATAGCCGCTGGCGTAAGCCAATCAGAAGCCGTTTTATCTTGGCTTCACTTTTAGGTCCATCTCTTTTTTATAAGTTATTAATAAATAATAGATGTTCGGATTTGCTCCATAAAAAAACCATAACACAATTTTAATTTTAGGCCAATCCCACCAATGACTGTATTTCGTCGCAGCAGAAGACAGATGAGGATATTTTTGTAGATTGCGAGAGCGTATTGGTAAAAACGGAACATAAGCCCTCATTGACGACCATCTGCCAAGCTACGACTGTAAAGGAAGAAAATCCAGCAAATGACTTGAATAGGAAAAGGCTTACAATTTTAATTAAAAAAGGATTCGATTATGATAGTAATCGTCAATTTACCAGAGAAGAAGCGACTTCAACGAGACAAATGAAAACGACCCACGAGAGCATGGGACCACTTGAATGTGAAATTTGTCATAAATCGTTTAGATATCCAAGTAAACTCAAATACCACGTTAATCAAGTACATATGGTAAGCAAACCTTTCGAGTGTGAGATTTGTCACGAATCATTCGGACAAAAAGGTACTCTCAATAGACACATAACTACAGTACATAATCGGATCAAACCCTTCGAATGTGATAGTTGTCACAAATCATTTGGACGAAAAAGTGGTCTTTCATCTCACATCCATGTAGTACATATGGTAAGCAAACCTTTTGAGTGTGAGGTTTGTCACAAATCATTTGGAACCAAGAGTGATCTTAAGAAACACAAACAAGTAGTGCATGATCGTATCAAACCCTTCGAATGTGAGGTTTGTCACAAATCGTTTACATACAAAAGTCACCTTACAGCTCATATCTTAGCAGTACATGATCGCAGTAAACCCTTCGAATGTGAGATTTGTCACAAATCATTTGGAACCAAGAGTGATCTTAAGAAACACAAACAAGTAGTGCATGATCGTATCAAACCCTTCGAATGTGAGATTTGTCACAAATCGTTTACATACAAATATCACCTTACAGCTCATATCTTAGCAGTACATGATCGCAGTAAACCCTTCGAGTGTGAAATTTGTCTTAAATCATTTGGAGATAAAAGTAACCTGAAAAAGCACATCAATTCAGTACATAAACAGATCAAGCCCTTCGAGTGTGAGGTTTGTCAAAAATCATTTGGAGCCAGAAGTAACCTCACCAAGCACATAAATTCAGTACATAAACAGATCAAGCCCTTCGAGTGTGAGGTTTGTCATAAATCATTTGGAGCCAGAAGTAACCTCAATCAGCACATAAATTTAGTACATAAACAGAGCAAACCGTTTGAGTGTACAATATCTCATAAATCGTTTGGTCGAAAACTATGCCTTGAACGTCACGTAATAAAAGCAGTACATCTTAGAAGCAGACACTTTGAATGTGAGACTTGTCACAAGTCATTTAGCAGCAAGAAGTATCTCGAAAATCACATTAATGCAGTACATATGGAAAGCAAACCTTAGAAGTATGAAATTTATTTAAAATTTGTAACCAAACGGGTTATACGCTATGTAATTTTAGACAACCATTGTCGTGAACAATAAAGCTTTCCAAACTGTTATTCATTTGGTCGTCGCTGTGAAAGTCTTTTATTATCTTTTTAAACACGAACTCAAATATCAACACGATTTTGCGTGTATTTGTTCTTTGAAATGCCGTTGTTTTCAAAAATCGAATTTTGAAACATGCAGCCAGGTAAGCTGGTATTTTACGATTTCTCAAATTCATTAGAGATTAACAACAACAAAAATTCGTATTTTATGGATACTAAAAACGTCAATGTCATTCATAGCAGCATTCAGATCTATTTATGATTCCAATTAATTCACCGAAATCTTTTTGAATTTATATGTAAATTGTATGCTTTGAAAAATACTTGTTTTACAAACATGATTTCACTAAAATTTGGAAAGAAAAAGTTTATAAAACAAAACAGTTTTGGATTTGATTAGCGAACATCTTACCCAAAATCGTTTGGGAAAATAATAAAAACATTCAATCATAAAGGCAATCTTACGATTCTTCTTTATAATTTTAATTCTTGGCTTATAATAGTAATTGTATAATTTTTGCATACTCCCAGTAGCCGATTAGAAAAAGTGACTTTTGAAAACTTCGAAATCGAAATCAAAACATTAAAATAAGATTAAGGGTTGATACAAGCTCTAAGGAAGATGATTTATCAATTGGGAGAGCTTTTAATAATTTGAAAGAATTCACACTTATTGATTTTAATTAAATAGTTCAAAGGTTTCCACGTTAATTTTTTCCATAAAAAATTATTGTTACTACCAATCATGTCTCCCTTGACTGAAATAATCAGTGTACACGAGTTCATTCAAATCTTTCAAAAAGGACATCTTTGATCAATTTAGGGTAGCTTATCATCAGCCAATGTTTATAAAGAATCAAGTAGTCAACTAAACCCTTGATTAATTCACAGTTCCAAACAAGAACTACAAAAAATTCTCGGCTGATCGTTGCTTGAGACAGTGAACAAAGGTGTAATGATAATCGATAGCACAAGGTTCAGGTAAAACACAATATTGGGACAATTATTATTGAAATTTCAAAAAAACATTTAGATATATAAGTATTTATAAATATCATCATTTCTCCTAAAATTTGTCGACAGCCAAATATTTACGACCTTCGTGAACTGTTTTTTGGTGTCTAATTAATTTTGATTTTACTCCAAATTTCTTTTCGCATTTGTCGCATGCGAAATCTTTGCGACCTTCATGGACTATCTTTTGGTGGTAAATCATAATCCATCGTTTGACAAATTTCTTCTCACATTTGTCACATGTAAAATCTTTGCAATTTTCGTGGACAATTTTTTGGTGGGAGAGTAAATTAAATTTATATCCAAATTTTTTTGAGCACTTGTCGCATGAGTAATCAAGGCGGCCTTCGTGTATTATATGTTGGTGCATAAATAAATCGGATTTTCGTACAAATTTCTTCTCGCATTTGTCACATGCGTAATCTTTGCAACTGTCGTGTGCTGTTTTTTGGTGGTAGAGCAAATTCGATTTTCGTGTAAAATTCTTCTCACACTTGTCACATGCAAAATCTTTGCGACCTTCATGGATTGTCATTTGATGTCTGATCAAATGCATTTTTTGACCAAATTTCTTCTCACATTTGTCACAAGTAAAATCTAGGCAACCTTCATGAATTGTCTTTTGGTGTAAGAGCAAAATCGATTTTTGTCCAAATTTCTTTTCGCATTTGTCACAAGTAAAATCTAGGCAACCTTCATGAATTGTCTTTTGGTGTAAGAGCAAAATCGATTTTTGTCCAAATTTCTTTTCACATTTGTCACATGCATAATCTTTGCGACGCTCGTGAACTATTTGTTGGTGTTTGATTAATTTATATTTTTCTCCAAATCTTTTCTCGCACTTGTCGCAAGCGTAGTCTTTGCGACCTTTGTGGACTGTTTCTTGGTGTCTGGTTAAAACACAATGTTGTCCAAATTTCTTCTCACACTTCTCACATGCGAAATCCTTGCGGTCCTCGTGTTCTGTCCTTTGGTGCTTCAACAAATTTTCTTTATTTCCACGTTTCATCTCATACTTTTCACATGAGTAATCTCGGAAATTTTTGTGTGATATTTTTTTGTGATCTATTACATTTGATTGTTTTACAAATGTCATTTTGCTGTTATCATGTGAGTAAACTTTGCAACCTTCGTGGACTGTTTTTAAATGTCTGAGCAAGTTCTGTTTATTTCCAAATCTTTTCGCGCACTTTTCACATAAATAATCTTTGAAAACTTCGTGAAATATTTTGTTGTGCTTGAGTAAAGTCGATTTATTTTCAAATTTCCTCTCACACTTTTTGCATGAAAAATCTTTGCTATCTTTGTGTACTAATTTTTGGTGCGTAGACAAAATCGATTTTTTCACAAATTTCTTTTCGCACTGGTCGCATGCAAAATCCTTGTGGACTTTGTGTTCTGATATTTGATGTCTGCTCAAATGACTTCGGAACTCAAATTTTTTCTCGCATTTGTTGCATGCAAAATATTTTTTTTCATAGTGAATTGTGTCTTGGTGCGTTATCATGCTTGATTCTAATGTAAATACGTCCTGACGAACATCACACACGTTTTGTTTGTCGTCTGAAGAAACAATGTCGTGTTCACTTGAATTATTTTTCGAGACAACTTCTTCTGTTCTCTCCTCACTCTTATCCATTTTGATGCTACGGAAATTTAGCGGGCAAAATTTATCTATTAAGTATTATGGCTTGTTTTGTCGGGAAAGGCAACATTGAAACTAATTTGTTTTTACTATAAACATATAGTAAACTTTATTCGGAAAACGATGTAAAAATCGTTTATAATCATATTATTTACAACTAAGTTTCCGATTTATCTGTTTATATGTAGTCCTTACAATATTTG
>CACVKI010144200.1:0-23980 GCA_902732785.1 Trichogramma evanescens
TATCAATGTAAAATCATTAAATGAGGTTATGATCACAAACTAAGCGAAATTATCGATATTGAAAAAAGTGTGACCGCCAAAAGTGGACTTATCTGTTAAGCGGGGAAAGGGCTAACGAGATAAGTCCATATGTTTTGCTCCGTATCATCACTATGATGCACCTTTCAATTTCACAAGTACATAGTTCAAAAGATACCTCATAATAAGTAAAAATATCATAGGTACAGATCTTTAGTCGTCCGCGTCTAGCTAGGCACTCGTGCGCAACTTAAAACGTGTTTTTCTCGAAAACACGAAAAATGGACTTATCTCGTTTGCCCTTTCCACCACAGATGTATATACTTGAAAAATTTTAATTGACGTCACCGTCGATCTGGCTACAAATAGTTGATAATTTTTCAACTTGCTAAATACTTTCTTGGAATTATTTTACATTTATTTTTTGTTTATAAGATATAATTGACGAAAAGTCTCGGGAGATCGATATTCGAAGTTCATTCATTTATTCAATTCTATTCAGTTTCTGATTTTGCATTGGTTAATTGTTTAATTACTCTATGTACGAGAGCGAACTCAACAGTCGAATAAAAGCTTTACATAGGCAAACGATTAAAACTATTTTTTTATAATTAAATTCAATGCGTGTTTATGCATGCACTCGAAGGCACAAAAAATCAGTCTACATTGAGCCGTGTCCGGAGAGGCATTATACACACATCGAACAGCCTAATAATAGTGCGCACTTGACAAGTAAGCGTATACATAGAAAGTACCCGTTTATGCCTCAAACATAAAATTTGTCCGGTTACACTGCACGCAAGTTCCTCTGGGGAAAAATCATTGTATATATACGTTCCGAAGCGACGACGCGTTGAGTTAGGCCCGACAAATTATCGGCCTCGCGGTATATTGGCACTTTCTATCGCGTAACCGTATCACCGGCTTATGTACTTATGCGTCCGTATATATCTCAATCGCTTCGAGAATCGTCGCGCGAGCCGCGCAGTTTTTCTCTATTTTACATGGAAAATTGAATAACTATTTCAAATGTTTCAAAGTGCATTGTACGATTAATTGGCTTATTTTTTTGTGGTTTCTCTGTTACAAGTGTGCAGGAAAGAATATTCAGCGCATTTCAAATGACCTGGAAATGATGTGACTTTTCAATCACTTTAAATCCCACAATACCACTTGAAGACACCGCCACAAGATGGCGCGTAGTTTCATTTGTAAATCTGCAAGTGGCAAAGTCAACTTCTACGTGTTTATTAGAGTGTTGATTTGTATGTGTCCAGTTCTTCTGTTCTGTCTAGTGTGTTCAAGGAACTTCTTCGTTAGCCCAAAACTAGCCATAATGAAATATCAAGCATCTCTAACGGGTTTGCGGAATCAAATATTATTAATAATCCAAACTAGACCTTTAAAAAAAAAGGAAAAGTTAAAAAATGTCCGTCGACTCGCGTCGAGGACGAAAATGAAATACCCTCATTGTTTCGTCGGTCACGCATAATACGGTCCACATACCGGAAGGAACTCTTTGATCCGCCCACGTCCTACGTACATATATTATATACATAATAATGTACGGGGCTCGCGCGCGACGCTCGCCTTTTTGTTCGGCGCGTTTTAGGGGGTTGTGCTACTACTACTACTACAACTACTATATTAAAAATCTCAAGTTTAGACCTGTCTATGCCGTATATAACATAATATAGACTTCTCTCCTCCTCGTTGGGCCGCGCGCGCGCCCGTACGCGTGCCGTCGTTTAGTAAGAATAATCGTCGCTTGTTAAACGTATACCTCGAGTTGTATAGGCAATCGTTAGTCTTTTTTTCTTTTTCATTTCATTTCATTTCGATCCTGCCTCGTGCCCATAATTGTGTACTCTGTCATTGGCAAACTCTCCGCTCTCGGCCGCATATTATACATATGATATATATTTTTCTTCGTCAAAAAATGAAAATAATAACGATGTCTTTGAAAATGTGTTCTCAGATTTATTGAAACTTTTCTGGTAAATCTCTTGCGAACGATGATGAATAATCGCTGCGCGATGGCACGCGCGCTGCTCTCCGCCCGAAATATTATTATATTATTATACGTATGAAGTAAAATACACAAAGGGTACGTTTTTGAATGAAGACAATGGGGCGCAACGCGTTAATTGGAACAGTTTACCGCGAGATTTTCGGGGGCAGGGTAATGTACGCCGAGTCGATTAATAACTGCAGTAATAATGCCGAGGGGCTCTCGTACGCGTTCATTTCCGGTTATTTTAATTCTTTTCTCGTTTTGTTCCTCGAGAGCAGAAGAGTTAAAGAGCGCAGCGCCGAAAAGACAACTGCTTTGCATATATTACGTCGAGTCATTAAAGCATACGTCTGACTTTAAATATTATTATGTGGGGCAGTATATAACATTGTATACAGAGCTGATGGACATTGCATTTCATCGAGGTGTCGAAATCCCGACGACGTTTATTAATTCAATCCTTTCAACTCCGTGATCATTAAAATCCATTAAACGTCCAATTACAATGATCCGAAATTGAGATTATGAATGATAATTTTCCGGAAACGCGCGGCCGAGAATCGAGCGGCGAAAGTCAACGAATATTTCCATCGAGATTATCTGAACGTGCTCCGCTGCTAGCTAAAACGCGACTCGGAAGCGAACGAAAATGAAAAAAAAAAGAAGAAAGAAGCGTGTAATACGGGCAGATTGAAATTCCGTAAACCCCCTTTTTTTTAATATTATAATACTCGGCTACTTGATGCTACGCTAAAACGCGATAAACGAAGATTGCCCCCGTGAAGAAGAAGTGCATCGAATAAGCGACCTTTTAAACGGACCCGATTTCACGTTCGGTACATACTATAATCCGTACCTATATAGCCCGGGTTTCGCATACGCGCTTAATCTTATCCACTCGTGAATCAATCTTTTGTTATTATATAAGTGCAGTTCTCGTGCGTATCTTTTTTTTCTCTCTCTCTCTCTCTCCGCTGCCTTCCTTTTTTCTTAGCTTCGTATTATAAATGCGCGCAGCTCTCTCGGATGCTGCTGCTGCTGCTAGCATTTGCATAATATTGTCCCGCGGCGAGTTATATATATATGAAAAGTTTGAACCCTCCGCCCTTTCCTTCCTCTTTTGCTCTCTCTCTGGAGCTCGTTTTTTTTTTTTTTGAGGCCATGGGTATGGGCGTCTGGCCGGTTTCCGCCGTAACAAAAGCTCGTCTCTCTCTATACAGAGGCTGCTGCTGCTGTATACGTTTTATTCGCCCGTTTTTCGGATGTCCTTTCACGGCCTCCGAGCTCCGATTTGAATGCAGCCCATTTATCCCATTTGCACGAGGCAGTTCCTCGGGGATATGTTATATGCGTACAAGAGTTCATAGAGTGAGAGAGACGTTGCTGCTGCAGAAAACTTTCACGTCACGAGGCTGCCGCAGCAGCGCATTGATTCAATTGTGTGTGCGGGGGTAGTATATAGGTACACGAGCTCGTTCGCGAGAAGAGAGAGAGAAGACTTAATTATAATGCCTCGTACATAAAACGTGTCATTGTCGTCTTTTATTAAGTTTTACGAGTTTCCCGTGCGGTTATGTAACATACGAACGCGATGCCCCATTGTACGTTATTATTATACATATATATATCGGAGAACGGACTATATATAATATCCCAATTTGCCCAATTTTTCTGCGCAGGAGACATCGATGCCATTGTTGTGTATGTATAAGGTCATATTAGCGGTCGTAATACGTGTCATTGTCACTCCTCCCCGTCCGATACATGGAAATTCGATTAAACTTGACAAATGTGTAAATGTGTGCCTGTAAGGTAGCTACATTATTACGCAACGCACAAGCTCGAAGGCAACTACGTACGTATACTACACGAGCCGGAGCTATTATGCCATTTGCAGCGTCAGCAGCTCGATATATTGTATAGCTATATTACGAGCCGCGGCGCGTGCTGCATTAAGAGAGAGAGAGTAAAAAACTACCTGTAGCTCGATCGAAAGAGAGAGTGTGTGTAAGTTCGGGGACACGTGTTTTTATGTGTCAATGTTACACAAGGCCAAGGTGTCGACGTTTATACGTAATATATAAAGAAACAACAAACGATCGACACACCACAACGTACTATAATAACTTGCTTTGTGCAGGGCGCGCAAAATTCAATTCGAGGACTCGAGATTGGCCTCTATACGCATTTTTATAATACACATATCGTTATAAATGGTGTAATTGACGCGTATGGACGTGACGACATGCCCAATCGACATCTCTGTCATTCCTGATCCATGGTGCGGCTCATTGTATGTCCCCGGGACGCGCAGCTTTATACAACCGAATTTTCAGACAAATATTACATGGATCAGCCTTTCACATTACGTCGTAATAAAAAAAAAAATGTCTATAAAGTCTTCGTTACTTGAATAGAAATATGTATGTAGGAAATGCCGAACCGGAATTTAGATCGCATATAAGACGCGTATCTCCGAGTCGTCGACTTTCGCACGTCGCCAACAATTTCGTATACGTGTCTAGTTATCCCGTCGTCGCGTTCGGTTTAAAAAACGTCTCGGGACGAAATACGCACACGAAAAAAAGGTAAAAAAAGCTCGAGTAGAGTAAGCGTGGGGTGTTTCGCTCCTTTTTCTCTCTTTCTTTCTTCAACATTCGTCGTCGTCGTCTTGGCACACACAGTGTTATTGTTGCGTCGCGGGCACCGTTACGGGCTGTATTGTTTGCGACGCGCATCGTAGTCCTCGGGGTCTCCACCCTCTCGGCTGTTACAACCAAGAGTTCCAATTTAATCGCGCGCGAGCCACTCGAGCGCGATCGCCCTCGAGAGCAGTAGCATAGGTAGTTCTTGGCTTGAATGAGAAACGCTTTCTTATACTCTCGAGCGCTGGTTATCCTTTCTTTTCACTCACTCGCTCGGCTCTCGCAGTTTTTTAACCCTATTATTCGGCGATCCTCTCGTGTATAAATAATGCAAGTCGTATTACTCGTACAGGGCCCGAGTATATATATATATATAGTAGTCAGTTCTCTAGAGCTCGAAGGAAGAATTGAATGAGAGAGCTGCTGCACATTGTCGAGCGAGTTCGTATACGAGCGACCGACCAACTTCTCTCTTAAGACGTCGTTATATTCATAATGTGCCGTGTAGCCTCGATAAATAGAGGCCAAAGACGAGAGCATATATAGCTACAAAAACGTTCGTAGCTCGAGAGAGAACTGAAACGCGATATACAATCCTATATGACTTCTCGCGTGGTGAGCTCGAATGCGTTTTTACCATAGCTGCGCCACCGACTTTGCACAGAAGCGAAAGACAAACGAACGAGCATTATATTCGCGTCTTGATTTCGTCCGATTTTTGCCTAGATCTCTACAAAGTGCAGAGACTGTGCGTATTATGTACGCTTGATGTGTGCTGTAACAATGGAGGTGGGAGTGTTGAGAGGGCTTTTCAGCCCTGTCGCGTCCTACTGTGGTTATAAACCGAGACAATGAAAGCTTGATATAGAAACAACAGTCGGGCGGCAATGAATACCTACAATTTGAGTTCTTTTACTTCGAACGATCGTGCGATGGGGAATGAAAATTTATCTATTAAATTTTTCGGATTTTAGAAAAAAATGAACAGGTCAAAAGTTCTACCCAATTTTATGAAAACATATGACAATTGATCTTGCTTAATGCAAGCTTGGTCTAATTGTCTCCGTGCGCAGTTATCATAAAGTATACTTATTTATGCTCGAAATGTATGTCTCAGCGACTCCAATTGTTGCCCGTATGAGATGTAATGCAGTGACGGACTTCTGAATTGAAACCATATAGTACTGATTCCAAAAAAATTGCGTTTTCTTGTCTTCAGATCAGATTTGACATATTCTTTGTGAATAAAGGGATTGGTTGTGTTTTATTGGCATTAATATTTAAAAATAAGCCCAAACATATTTTTAGGAAGAAGCTGTTAGTCAATAAAATTAATAGGAGATTTGACACAGCAAACTTTGCGATGGTGAACTTTTTTAAATTGTCTTTGTGATTTATACAATTATTTTTACTTTACCACTTGCGGAATTGTAAATAAAGGTATACTCGCCATCTAGTGGTAGAAGCTCAAAGTAATATTATTACATCCTGTTCTAAATTTATTAAAACTAATAAATCGT
Organism: Trichogramma evanescens; assembly: GCA_902732785.1. Classification (NCBI taxonomy): domain Eukaryota; kingdom Metazoa; phylum Arthropoda; class Insecta; order Hymenoptera; family Trichogrammatidae; genus Trichogramma; species Trichogramma evanescens. The sequence goes on from CACVKI010144200.1 coordinate 6,198, forward strand.
TATGTAATATGTTTAATATTTGTAAAATAATTATAAGAAAAAAAATCGCCTACAACAATCCAACTTATAGTAATGTATTTTGAAAAAATGTTAAATAGTAATTTTGTCATATGCAACCCATTTTATTAATTATTCATTGGGACAATTTTTCCAGGCAATTTCCATTACTTTTCTAACGTTATCCCTTTTTCTCGTTCGCAGGAGTTCCCGCCACCCTCAACTACATTCCGCTGGACCAAGTGCGCGGCGGATCGCCCAAGCTCATACCCTACCCAAGCTGGTCGCAGAACGTCGCCGGCGCCTGCGGTAGCGGCCTCACGACCGTCTACAGGTAAGAACATTTTGACGATTGAAAATTCGACTTTTTTTTCTGTATAAATACGAGCACGTGCGCTCGTGTGACTTTAGTAAATTAATTACGCGTATATAACATAATAATCGCGCAATCGATCGAATTCAATCACGTCAATGATCGGATTACAATAATGGGATTGAGGCGTCGAAAGTCACACGCCGAGGTGAGATTTAAAAATGTCTTCTTTTGTAAAGTAGAATCAATTCGTTAAATCTCGGTCGATTGACGCGATTATAGCTTTGATGCCGTTTTCAGAATCAGGGAAAATCGTCGCGTTTTCGCGTTGACAATTTTGTCGAAAAGGATTCGATCGATCGATCCATCATAGAGCTTAAAGCCAGCCAGAGATACATCACGCGATTAAATCAAATGTCATCTTTATTTTTTTCGTACGCAGAATCCACGCCGACACGTGCAACAGACTCTGGGTCCTCGACGTGGGTACCGTCGGAATCGGCAACGAGACCGTCCAGGCCTGCCCCTACACGCTGAACGTGTTCGATCTGACGACCGACACCCTCATCAGGCGCTACGTTCTCAGGCCCGAAGATGTTAATTCGGTAATTAGTTGCGCGTGACTCTGTACTTGGAAACATATAACGATCTATGTTTTCCCTCGGTACCATGTAGAACACCTTCATCGCCAACATCGCCGTGGACATCGGCAAGGGCGGCTGCGACGACGTCTACGCCTACATGTCGGACGAGCTCGGCTACGGCCTCATCGTCTACTCGTGGCAGCTCAATCGCTCGTGGCGCCTCGAGCACGGCTACTTCTTCCCCGACCCTCTGGCCGGCGACTACAACATCGGCGGCCTGAATTACCAGTGGCACACCGAGGGCATCTTCGGCCTGAGCGTGTCGCCGGTGGCCCTCGACGGCTATCGCACCCTCTTCTTCCATCCGCTCAGCAGCAATCGCGAGTTCGCCGTCTCCACGAGGATACTGCGCGACGAGAAGCTCTCGGCCAACAGCTATCACGACTTCCAGGTAAGACGCTCTTTTTACCTCTTTTTCCGTAATAAGTAGGAAAATATTTTAAAGAATCCTTTTTTTTTTTAATGATAATCGTAAAATAAATCTTATCTATTAAAAATTAATAAACAGCTAAGTAAGAAATGAGTTACAATTTTTTCTGTAGCAAGATTTATCGCAGTCAATAGCGGCAAATTTTATTACGAGTTTTTTGATTCCGTCGACAGATGGCGTATCGTAAATTCGCAAGTGGCAAAACTAAGTTCCGATCAGTATAAGTATTCAAAAAATATATCAACTTGAGTCTCCATTATTTCAAATACTTTCTTCGTTAAATTTACATACAATCCTAAAAGCTTAGAAATTTTTTTTTTCGATACAATACTTGATCACTTCTCACCAAGGCCAGAGAGCCTCGTACACGTAATATACTACGCACGCATAGAAAGTCACGCGAAGAAAATTATGCGCGAATCTCGATACGACTGACGAGTGCCTATCATACACTCGTGGCCTCATTGCGCTACACGTAGGCGCGTCATGCATATTATAATAACGTATATCGAGAGCAGCGCGCGGCGCACCGAGGTTTTTTTTCTCTCCTCGACCCTCGTGCCCGCCTGGCTAAATTTCATAATGTACGCGCAGAAAGAAATAGTATATTACGTGTCTAGAGAGCGAAAAACTGGAAAGCCTCAGAGCACGTGTAATTATCGTCCGAGGCGAAGCCGAGGCCGATAAACACGTGCTCTGAGGCTTTCTTTTTCGCTTCATAGGTGCGTATACTATTTTTCATGAATCCCCCAGCAGAAATTAACTTTTTCGTTTTGGCCGCCGGGACGAAAAAGGTTAGTTTCGGCTGGGGTAGCATGAAAAATCATAATACCTGTGCAAGTGCGGGTATGTGTGTACGCGATTTCGAACGATTATAATGTAATATTAGGAAAAAACACTTTCTTCTTTGAGCCGCGTATAGGTTTTTTGGAAGGAATACTATAATCCTCGTGGCAATCGGCACAAAATCCGTCGGTCGCTCTGTACACGAGAAATAAGCTTGTCGCTCATTGAAAATGAGTACGAAATTATCAAGAAGACATCTTTTTATGTTAAAAATGTTTCGTTCTGATGTGTACACAAGCAAAATCAGCAAGTAATAATTTTATATTTAGATTATATTTAGATTTGCATGCTTCGTGTGTCTGTGCAATAATCCAATGATAAACCCATAATAATCGAGTACAATTTGTTATTTACTTTCGAGTGAGGTTTTTCTGTCCATCAATTATTCGTAATCGTATCATACGCATGTATACTAGACTAGAAATCATGTAGAATTTTTTTTTGGCCCAAATCAGAAAGAAAAGCGATCTATGTTGTAATCATTATTCCTAGGAGTTCGAAGTAAATATCACGCTGTATAGTTCTTTTTCGATAAAAAAATTTATTAATTTGTTTTTTTAAATTCAGACATCGATGAATGACGCAAGAGAAACAATGGTCTGAATCAGTCATTTAAACAAATATGCTAGATCATGTATGGTAGTTTTATAATACAATTAGAAATTAGTTTGTTACATTCATTATCAGACTATAATGCATCAGCGATGAGCCACATCGATGTGCTTTTTAAGATTATTCTTTAGTAAAAATGATTTGCCGCATTTATCACATGGGTAATGGGTATTACTTGCATGCGACGATTTGAGATGTTTAATAAGATGAGTTTGACTCTTATATTTTTTCTCACAGAAATTGCATGGGTAAGTGATATTTTTATGTACCGAATCGATTTGAGTTTTTATAAACCATTTTTGGAAAAATGTCTTTTCACAAAAATCGCATGGGTAGGTGATACTTTTATGCATTGAATCGGTATGTCCTTTTAGATGATTCTTTCGCGAGAACTTCTTGTTACACTCGTCACATTAATAATTTTTTCGACTATTATGAACCGAGTTGATGTGGGTTTGGAGAACACTTTTGAGAGAACGTCTTTTCACAAAAATCGCATGGGTAGGTGATACCTTTATATGCATTGAATTGATATGACTTTTCAGATGATCCTTTCGCGAGAACTTCTTGTTACACTCGTCACATTCATAATTTTTTCGACTATTATGTACTGAATTGATGTGGGTCCGAAGATTACCCTTTTGAGAGAACATCTTTCCACACACGTCACAGGCATGAGTAATTTTATGGTGCACTGATTTGATGTGTATATTAAGATTGGTTTGATATCTGAATGCTTTTCCACATGTACCACAAGCGTAGGTGATTTTATGGTGCACTGAATCAATGTGTATTTGAAGATTATACTTTAGCGAGAATTTCTTGCCACACACGTCACATTCGTTACTTTTTTTACTATTATGCACCGAGTTGATGTGGGTTTGAAGATTACCCTTTTGAGAGAACGTCTTTCCGCAGATATCGCATGTGGGAGTTTTACCATTATGTATCGTTTGAATATGATTTTTAAGATAATCTTTATACAAGAATGACTTTCCACATAAGTCACAGGCATGAGTAATTTTATGGTGCACCGAGTCGATGTGATTTTTAAGAGAGTTCTTATGTCTGAATACCTTTTCACATGTATCACAAGGATATGTGATTTTACGATTCGGCATATCAATGTGTTTTTTGAGTTTATGATTATAATCCACATTTTTTACAACTGTTTTTCTTTTCTTTGTCTCGCGGAGTTCACAGTTTGAGTTCATATTCAATTGATTGGCGTCATCCACAAACGATTCCTTTTTTACTGCATCAACAAAAGCTTCTAATTTAATTATATTTTGAGTTTGATATTCGTTACCATTTTCAATAGCCGCCAAGTGATTTTCAGACCAATTTTCAATTTTAGTAACTGCTAATAAATCCAAGCTCGGCTTCATGTCTTTACATTCCAACTCAATTGCCAAGTCGTTAGGTTCACTTTTGTGATTTTCGTCAGATTTTTGAAGCACATGAATCTGAATAAAATATAATTTATACGAAATTTTTCATAAATTAATGATATGTTATTATCATTACTTACTTGATTTTTTTGCGCATGCCTGAGGAATTGAAAATTGTTGACATCGGCTGTCTTGTCAATTACAATGTAATCATTTTCACCGAGCAACACGTCGATTGGTTCTTCTTTCACGCTAAAATATTTACAATAAGATTGAGTATATTATGTTGTAAAATGTTTATACTGTGATTCAGATAAAATAAAAATTACCGGACAGCACAGTTAAACGTTCCACTCGATTCCATCTTAGCTGCTAAGAAATTCGTTAACGATTGATCTTTCTGTAATAGTGTTACAACATATCTACCTAACTTAAATTTAATAATATTTACTAATCATGAGATCAATATTCAGACTAACTAAAGTAAAGAGAAAGGCTGTAATAACAATATTATTATTGAAGTACTCTCATTATTGATCAACCTAATGAGTAATTATTATTTTCCTATTAACGATATTTTATAGCAAAGAAATGAAAAATCAAACCGACAAAATCAGTCGTCGTGTTTCTTATCTAAAAAAGAAAATAATTTTCACCCTCGATCCCGGATTTACATTAAACAATACAATTTTAAAAATACATATTTCTACACGCTGATTTTCATGTTTTAAAAAAAAATGATTGTGTCGCGCAGGTGCTGCCCGAGCGAGGACCGCTGGGTCACTCGACCTCCGAGATCATGGACGAGAACGGGCTGCAGCTCTTCACTCTGGTCGATCAGAACGCCGTCGGCTGCTGGAACTCGCTGCTGCCCTACGCCCCGAGCAACCAGGCCGTCGTCGCCCGCCACGACGAGGCAATGATCTTCCCGTCCGACGTTAAGGTATACACATAATACAGCTTAAACGTTTATCACACGGAGCTGCGGTACGACGACCAATCGTCGATCTCTCTCTCTCATTGCGGTGATTTCGACGTAAAAAAAAAAAAACTCGAGTACGATATAATGAATCCATTCATGAGCTTACGTATACGTTCGCCCCCCGCGAGCCAATGAATATGAAACAATTTTTTCCCTTTTTTTTTGTTCTTTTAACGAGGATAAACGCGATCATTGGACTCGAACAACGGGTTTTCTCGTTGCAATTCTGGACGAGCTATAAGTGTGTTGTACATACACCCAATCGTTGATCCGATTGAAGCAATAATGAAAAGAAAAAAAACACGTATACACATATACCGTTCGATCGAGTCATAATTGCGGGGCTGTAATTTTGTAAACACGTGCCGTACGTGTGTGCGCGCGTCTGTCTAATTTTCCCGAAATTTTCTCGCGACTTTCGCGCGTTATTATTATATACGTATACGATCGTTACGTTTCCGCTCGCTATATATACGATCGTTGCGCAATTTACGTGTGTTTTTACGCCAGCATATAGACCAAACGAGCGTGACCTATAGCACATGCCTCGTTCATGTATGTTATAGTGTATAACGATGCAACGATTTTTTTTTTCATTTTACTTTTTATTCGGCTCGTTGCCTTATCTTATCTAAACTCATAATAATATATTTATACGATAAAAATTCTAATTTCTGCGCAGATCAACCGCGGCCTGATCTGGATCATGACCGACCGCATGCCGCAGTTCCTCGAGTCCGAGGAGGGCCTGAACTACACCGACGTGAACTTCAGGATACTGACGGTGCCGGTGCGCGACGCCATCGCCGGAACCGTCTGCGACAACACGCCCTGGACCTTCCAGGGAAATCAGCTATGGTGGGACCGATGATCGATTCAATAGCATATAGAGCAATTCTCTCGTCATATACGCCAAGCATCATCATCAGCGCTCATTTTTGTGTGCCTGTAGCAGCAAACGATTTATCCAATCGATCAATCAATATAATAATAGCCTATCAATTCATCGTCATTCCATAAAAATATTGTATCAGCCACTTGCATTTCGTTCACGCCCACACGCACGACGCGAAAAATTCGGATTTTTTTCTTCTTTCCTACATTGCAACTGGATTTCCGCGAATATATACGTTTGTGAAACTCACACGTACATAAACGTACGAATGAAAGTCGCGCGCGTTGATGTTTCGATGCGGAATGTAATCGCAAAAAAGGAAAAACGCACGCCAGTGGCAGCGGTGGCTACCGTTTTCACAGCCTATAATGCACACGCGACTTTCATATTTATGTGTATCATGTGTGTGTGTGTGTGTGTGTACGTTTAAGCGAACGCACACAAACATAATATAGACAGCTTGACGCACGGCGCGCGTTTCCGCGAGTAAACAATTTTCTCGCGGAGATTGGCCTCTAATGCATTAATCCATACCGAGCCGTGGCAACACCTACGAAACAAACTTGTAGCTGCTTGTATAAATTATTATGTATACACTGTTGCCAAGCTTGTGTGCTTTTTCCTCGCCTTCTTTTTTTTTTTTTTTTCTTTATTTGAACGTGGTGTCGTACGTGTCTGTGTGGCGGGCCCGATGAATCGTTTGCACGTGCGCTTCTGTACTACAGCTAGTGGGCAAAAAATTATGTGCTCCAAAAGTAATCATCCTTATCGAATTTTTCTCGCGTGTATTTTAGAAAATTCGCGGTTGTATAATAAAACACTTCCGTGTCAAAATTTTGCAGTCAATACGGAATATTTACGATAAAAAAAAATCAAAGATATTTACTCTCTCAATATTTATCGTCGACGCACCGACGGTTGACAAGTGCAATCTAGACCGTAATTGAGCATTGGATTGTAAACACGACTTTCAACTTACCTTTTCTTTTTTTACTCGTCAAGATCATTTCGAGATAACAATTGCAAAGACAACATTGTATAATGTAACATAACGTTAGTTCCTTTGAAGAAAAACAGTCTATAGTTAAATCATTACCTACATGGCTTTTTCACATCACATGCTTACAGATATTTCCATGAATGTGCTCAGCTTTCGATAGTTTCGTAAAAATTAGTTTAATGAAAATAATTTAAAACCTTTTTCAGAAAAAAAATAAATAAATAAACGATGATTCCGAAGTCGATTAGTTTGCGGAGTCCAAGGTACTACCTAGACATTCATCGATTTTTACCAAATACACGATAATCAATTTTTCCTCGTAATCTTGTGAAAAGACTGTAATTCAAAAGACAACAACAATAGAATAAATTGAGTGTAAAATTAAAGCTTTATTTTGTTCCTTTTTTAAAAAAAAATTCCAATGATACATTAAAGTTTTTCAATTACATCTGATTTACACAAAAATGATGAGATAGTTTCATCGTTCATAGTTATCGTTAAATATAAACTTTCGTACCGAGTCGGGCAAAGATCGAAAGAATATTCTGAAAGACCTGAGGCAATCATAGAACCAAGCTTTTAGAGGGTGCATCAACTGTTCGACGCAGACTCCTTCGGACGAGCAAATGGTTTCATTTGGACCATCATCTACGTCCGATTCTAAAAAAAAAAAAAAAATCAATTGACAGAATGTAAACTAGAATTGAAAACTAAATTCTGATACTCACCATCTTGTGCGGACGACTCGACAACGAATATCGCCAATGTAACGACGAGAACGAGTGTAAATATCGATTTCGATACCATGTTGTACGGCGTTACTTCTAAACTAGTTAAATGTTTATTTTCTAACAACAAAAAAACCAGAGAGTAGTCTATTTATAAGAAAAGGATTTACAAAGCCTAGATCATAAAAATTCTCGTGAAAAATTATTTTTACTACCGAGATAGCATTTTGACGATAGCAATAAATTTTGGCGAAGATACACGAGCGCGCGCGCGTCAAAAGTCATGTAATCTGCATTACGAGTGCTCAGAGCCTTGAGAGAGAGAGAAGATTAGAGGTACCGTGCGCGCACTCGGCTCCGAATTCCGAAAAGCCGTGCAGAGAGAGGAAGGACAGGCTTTAATTTGCAATTGAAAGAGATAAGCGCGCGATACGCAACTCGTGTGTGTATGTGTATTATACGAGCGACAGAGATAAATATTGCGCCGATCGTGTGTCCGAGACACTACTACTACTACTACTCGTGCGCTGCGCACTTGGCACTTGCAATTATGCATGCGTATGTTATGCAGTACAGGTAAGATTTGGCGGCGGCATTCGGCAACTGCAACGATCGAAAAGGGCGGCGGCGGCGTCAATGCACACATATACTACCATTAAAACGTCGACGCTGAGGATACGAGGTACACGCGGAGACGAAGAAGTCTCGAGTCGTTGCGCGACGCGCGGCTCTTAATTGGAGCTCTTTTATATACACACGGTATGAATTTCGTCGTCGGATACACGGTATAAGAGAGAGAGAGAGAGAGAGAATCGCGCGAAAAAAACTCACGCACGAAAAACCTTATGTATAATACCGATCGCCGAGAGATTCGGCCGCACACGAGCCTCACTTATATACATCGAGTGCAGCGTACTACAGCTGTATTATGTGCACTTGTATAGCCGAAAAACTCATATATACGAGTACACGTATACGCTATAAGGATAATTAATGATCGGTGATACACAAGTGTGTGTGTGTATAATCGAATCGATGTGGCTGTGCAGTGCTCTCGAGAGCGAGATCGTGTACACGTGCGCGCGTTTGAATAAGTAATTTCATAATTGCAGAGACGATGTCGCACGCGCCATCCGCTTCTTCTTCTCCTTCGTCTTCATCGTCATTTTTTTTTATACCGAGACATCGAACTGCCCATTGAAGATTGCATCGAGTATAATATAAGTAGTTGTATACCGAGCCTCGAGAACGATGGCCAATGAACTTGGTTCGGTGTGCGTCTCCCGATTGCGAGCAGCACTCGAAAATGTATATCCCTTACTTTATTTTTATATACACGTACGTATGTAGCGGCCGCGGCGGCACGAGATAATTCGCGACGATGTTATAATTTACGAAGTGCGATGATAGCCACTCTCGGGCCCCGCGTGTATAGTGTATAATAACGCGGTATTATCTTTGCTGCCCCTGCCCCCACCCCGTGTATTACACGTATAATCGATTTGGACTCTCGAGCCGAGTAAGAGAAAATTTGCATCTCTCTCTCTTTCTCTCTCCAAATTGTCTCGCGTGAATCTCGATCGGTTTCGTTTCTCTTCGGCGATGACAACGTGTAGTAGGTACCGATCGTATATGATTCTTTCAGACACCTTGCCTCGTACTTGTACTTACGTTTCATTTAATTTTAAATTTTTCGCATAAGCTGGGATTGCAAGAGCGACATAAAAAAAAACAAATTGATGGTGCCTGAAGAATAGCGAGGTCAATATAACCCCTGACATTTCAAAAATGTTCGCTGATCTTTGTGTCAAAAGTATCTGATAAACTGCTTCACTTATAATTGTAATAATTTCAAAATTCTTCAAATTTCAAGCCAAGTGCTGATTGAATTTCAGTAATTTGTCGGGCATTTTTCAAGGCTGAAATCGAGATTGCAATCGAATAACAAGAAACCACTTCAATATGTTATTGAAGATCGAAATTATATGATTTGAAAAAAATTTATGATTTAAATAAATTGTATTCAATTAATTTTATTTGCTCATTGACAAAATCAATATTACTTGCTTATTTATCTTTTCCCTTAACGAAAAAAAATTGAGAATCACAATCGATTCGACTTTTAGTGTGATCGCACATACAGGGCCTCTGTAAGATGCTTCTATCTGTGCAGAGACTCGAGCTACGCGGGATTTCGCCATATGTCACAACAACACTGATCGCATGATGATGCATTATACTTTATAACGTGCGCGCGTGCATAAGCCAGCACGAGAGTCTGCGTCGTCTGCACAAGCAAGACGCTTACCCGAACTTTGACACTTCAATTCAAAACAATGCAATATTGACTTTAATTCAAAGTATAAGAAGGTATATCGAACTAATGAATTGAATGATGACGGGCAGAAGACGTTAAAAAAATTCAAGCGGGGAAAAAAGACTCTGAACTTTCACTTCCGGTGATCAAATAATTATCCAGAATCCAACGTGTGTGTGTGTGTGTGTGTGTGTGTGTGTGTGAAACGACCACTATAAGTGCGCTTGATGCTCCTGCGCCTTTATGTTGAGTCATCTTTAAAACTCTGTCTCGCTCGCTCTCGCTTGAAATTCTGTAGACTCCGCCACGTGATTTTTCTTTTACTCTCTACTTTTCTACTATACAGACCGCAGTGTAAGTTACGAAGTTGCAGCGTACAGAACTCAGCTGCGAAGATCGCAGTAGCAAAGTGAATCTCGTGATAAAAGTGGAAAATTATTATTTTCATTTTATATATTGAAAGTGATAGCGCATCTGAACCATGAGTGCATCAAACCGTCATCGTGATCTGTGTTTTTACGTAACCCCCGAAGAGCTCGACATAATCAACATGTCAAAGTTGAAGAGCTTGCGAGAGAGCGTCAATTGGGAAATCGAAGAGGAGCGCAGCCAACTGCTCGATCAACTTTATCCGTTGATGGGCGATTGGGGACGACTTCCGAATCTGCGGGAAATTTTCCGAGCCCGCGAGATCAATTGGCTTCTCGCGGAGGATCTACGTAAGAATAAACAATCGGCCAAATTCGTCGATGTTCTGTCGCGTCGAGGCTACAGAGACGAGCCCGACTTGGACGAGGCTACGGGCAGGCCATTGCTGAACGACGTCACACCGGTACACGTGGCTGTCAGACTGGGTCTGTTAATGCACCTCAATTATTCCATCTTTCGTATGTACTCGGGACGTAGCAATTACGTGGACGAGCACGGCTGGAGTCACTTTCACGTGGTCTGCAGGTGGTCGTGGCGTCGCGTCCACATGGAGGAATTCCTCGACCTCGGCCAGGATCCGAACGAGGCGGTGCCGGCGACGGGAGACACGCCGCTGCATCTAAGCATTCAGACGGGCCACTTGTACGAGCTGACAGTCCGAGCGCTGCTGAGAGCCGGCGCCAATCCGAATTTGGCCAACAGAGAGGGACTGACGCCTCTGCACTGCCTGTGCAGATCGAAGATTTTTATCGTGGACGAGCGCGCGCGGCAATTTTTTAAGCTCTGCGACGAGGTGAATCGGCCGTTGCAGGTCGATGTCCGAGACAACGAGGGCTGGACACCGCTGCGATACGCCGTGGCGAGTCTTCTGCCGGACTCCGTGGATGCTCTTCTGAATCGCGGCGCCGACGTGTCCGGCTTCGCTTTCCCCACCGAGTTTTACTCCGGCGTGAATGATTCCTCGAAGAGTACTTTGGGTTTCGACCGCCGAGATCTGTACCGAGCCGGCGGCGTCCTGGCCATCGTCGAGCGCCTGGAGATCGCGGGATACGAACTGAGCCGAGCCGACGCCATGACCATCATGAGATTTTTCCACGATTACGGATTGTTCGACGCGTCGGAGGATAACGAAAGATCTTGGTACAACGACGAGAAATGGGCCGAGGAAGCGAAGAAGATCGCGGTGAGATCCGATAACGATCCGAGGAGCCAGCTGTCGCTGTACGACCTGACCCGCTCGAGTCCCAAGGAGGCGGCAAATCTACTCGCGTACAAGGACTACTTCGATTTGGCGATCTCGCTACGAATTATGATTCGCAGTACTTTCATGGAAAAGCCTTCGGGATACAGGACCACCGTGGCTACCCAGACTCTCAAGACTTGCTCCGTGTACCTGGCCGAGAAGATGTCGAGAGGATTCTTCGAGTCTTGGGCATTGGAACCTTTTATGCAGTTGATTCGCAACAGGCTGCCGATTCTCTGCTGCGATATGGTCCTCGAGAATCTGAGGAACGTAGATCTGTACAATATTTGCTTGGCGGCAAATTTGTGATCGAGGACAGCGAAAATAATGCATATTGTATAAGATGTAATAAAAATAACAAAAGCTTTGCTGCGAATCTAATAAAAATATCATTGACTAACCAAGTTTTTATCGTATTTACTCTTTTGCTTACAATCACATAAATAATTCAGTAAAGAACAGCTCTGAAGAAGTATTCTTTTAAACAATATTTTTTGAATCATAGCATGAATTTAATATATTAGATCAAATTTATGAACAGTTTTGATTTATTAACAATCTGGCGGCTCTTGTACACGTCAAGTGCCTTTTTCTTCGAGACTATTGGACTTGTAGAATGAATTTTGGAAATTTCTCGTAGTTAATGCAAGGGTATTTTCGTTGCTTTACAAACAACATAATGTACCAAAGTTAATGTTGACATTTTATTAGTGAAGACCGTAACCTTTTTATATTATCGAACGTACCGATAGTCAAATTCAATTAATTAATTACATAGCTCTTGGTAGAGATGCTCAACGTTAATAATTGCCTGATGACTAAACATGAATATTTAAGATGTTTTGAAATGAAATAACCGTAAAATGGCTTGTGCAATTATTGTTACAACTCATTAAGTACGTTTTAAGTGAACCGAAAATGACAGTTTAATTGTTTCGAAAAAATGTAGACCAATTTTCAACTGTACTTTAAATTCGATAGATGGCGAGTACCAAAAGGCAGGGTAAATACAATTGCATAAGTAAGCGGTTTTAAATTTTTAAACTATAATCTTGACAAACCTTTTTATTGACTCTATATAATGCGAGAAAGAATAGACAGTTTAGCAGTATCGAGCACGCGTCGATATACGACGGCCAGTGTCGACCATCGAATCTCTGATTCCTTTTTTCTTCCAAAGCTCGAGTGACTTTTTTTATCTAATTGAATTCAATAAATTAATTACGTAACATTGACCGTGACAATTCGACTAGTAAAAGCTCACGTTTCATATTTCACACGATCATTAAACATAGCACAGCTGAAGCTCAATAATTAAAGCTCGAAAATAGTTACCCATCGTTTACAGCCAATGACATAGAGCATAGATCATTCCGATCAAAGCACATATATCCCAATTATTCACAACAGTCAACAATGATATAATATAATATATATTATGAGCTAAACGCAGTGCTAACGCTCGTCCTGTGCATTACACGTATAATCGATTTGGACTCTCGAGCCGAGTAAGAGAAAATTTGCATCTCTCTCTCTTTCTCTCTCCAAATTGTCAGGCATGAATCTCGATCGGTTTCGTTTCTCCTCGGCGATGACAACGTGTAGTAGGTACCGATCGTATATGATTCTTTCAGACACCTTGCCTCGTACTTGTACTCATACGTTTCATTTAATTTTAAATTTTTCGCATAAACTGGTAAGAGCGACATCAAAAAAACAATTTGATTGTAACGCTTGAACAATTTAATTATGCCGGAAGAATAGCGAGGTCAATATCAAACCTTACATTTCAAAAATTTTCGCCGATCTTTATGTCAAAAGTATCTGATAAACTGCTTCACTTATAATTGTAATAATTTCAAAATTCTTCAAATTTCAAGCTGCAATCGAATAACAAGAAATAACAAGAAGAAGAATAAGAAGAAACCACTTCAATATGTTATTGAAGATCGAAATTACACGATTAAAAAAAAAAGATCAAATTCAAAAGTTTAGTCTATTACTTTCAGTAGTTTTGTAATTCAATACTTTTGACAAAATCGATATTGCTCGCTCATTTATCTTTTCCTTGACCGTAAGATAAATTTTTTTGAGAATTAGACATCCCCACATTGCTCTGTAGGATGCTTCAATCTGTGCAGAGGCCTGAGCTATACGCGGGATCTCGCTCGCATACTATACATTAACATCACCAACACAGTATGTACAACACTATAGCCGCAGATTGCATCATACCTACGATACGTGCGCGCGCATAAGCCAGCACGAGAGTCTGCGTCGTCTGCACAAGCAAGACGCTTACCCGAACTTTGACACTTTAGTTCAAAACAATGCAATATTGACTTTGATTCAAAGTATAAGAACGAGTTTATTTTTGTTTTTTTATTACTCACGTTCGACGTTTCGTCTAATATACCGTATGCTCGAGGTAATCAGTGAATAGCTTCGACTACACAAGTGTTTTGATGCGCAGTAGTGCGTGTGTAGCAGAGTAGTACACACGTTACAACTCCGAAGTGTAATATTACTGTGTATTGTGCGTGATTGCAAAAATATCCATGTCCAGCGACTTGAAAAAGTTGAGGAGTTTACGAGAAAAGGTAAACTGGGAGATGGAGAAGAAGCGAGTCGAATTTCTGCCCAAACTGATCAAATTATTCAGCAACTGGACTGGACAACTTCCGAATCTCCGAGACGTCTTTCGGCCCGAAGAAATCGACTGGCTGCTCTCGAGGGTTTTCTCGAAGAAGAAAATCGGCACGGAAAATTATCAAGGAGAACGATTCGTCGACTTTGTGATCGGGACCGGCTACAAGGACGAGCCCGAAGTCGATAATGAAACGGGCAAGCCATCGCCTCGTCGCGCCACACCGCTGCATCGCGCGGCTAAACACATCTTCGACCACGAGAACAAGAGTCGGGCGATCGGTCAGCTCTTCAAGATATACGACAGGTTGGACGCGAACTGCACCGACGACGCCGGATTGACGCATTTCCACGTGGCCTGCATGGCTGGCTGCGGAGACGTCGTCGAGAAATTCCTGGAGCTCGGCCAGGTCGATCTCGATGCTGTCTTGCCGAAAACGGGCGAGTCGCCGCTGCACCTGGCTCTGACCGACGAACGTCACGAGGTGGTTGCGACGCTGCTGAGAGCTGGCGCCGATCCGAATCTCGCCGACAAGGACGGAACGACACCTCTGCATATCATCGGCAAGAAATGCATCGACGACGACTTGGTGGATAGATTTTTCGAGATCTGCGATGAAATAGAACGAAATGTGCCGATCGACGTCAAGGACAAGTCGGCCAATACGCCGTTGCTGTTGGCTCTGTACCACGGCAACAAGAGAGTGGCTCGATCGCTGCTGAGCAGAGGTGCCGATCCGGATCTGGCCGGTGCAGGGGGATTGACTCCTCTGCACGTCGTCGGCAAGAGACGACGCGACGTCGATGGCTTGGGCGAGCTGTTCTTCGAGGTACTCGATGACTTACGAAAGACGGCGCGGATCGACGCCCGGGATGATTGGGGCTGGACACCCCTGCACTGGACTATGCGTTTCGGCAACAAGGACGGGGCCTCGTTGCTGCTGAGGAGAGGCGCCGACCTGAATTTGGCCAATCACGAGGGATTGACTCCTCTGCACATTTCGAGCAAGGGATACGGACGTGTCGACACGACCAGGATGTTACTGGACAAGGACGAGTGCGAAGTCGATGCCCGGGACAAGTGGGGCAACACACCGCTGCACTTGGCTCTGGGCCACAGTCAAACGAGGGCGGCCGAGTCGCTGCTGAGGAGGGGCTGGGATCCGAACGCAGCCAACGAGGAGGGATCGACTCCTCTGCACGTCGTGGCCAAGAGAGACAAAGACGACGGCTGGATCGAGCTGTTTTTAGGGTTCGTCGACGACGTTCGGAAGGCAACGGTGCGGATCGATGTACAGGACAAGTCGGTCGGGACGCCGCTGCAGTGGGCCGTGGCGAATCTCAAACCGAACGTGATCGACGTGCTGTTGAATCGTGGTGCCGCTGATCTGTCCAACTTTGTTTTCCCCACCGAGAGTCACTTCGACGAGTGTCTGAAGTCGCACAGAATCAAAGATGTTCAGTTTAAATTGAGGCTACCGTCCATCGCCCTGGACGTCGTCGATCGTCTCGAGAAAAGAGGATACGAGCTGAGCCGAAGCGACGTTCTGACGATAGTGAAATTACTCGTCAAGTACGAATTTTTCGAGAAGCCAATGGATCTCGATGAGAAGTTCGTGACGGAAGCTAAGAAAACAACGATAGATTCGAGCCTGTCGCTCTACGATCTGATCGAGTCGCGACCCGAAGAGGCGGAAAAATTGTTCACCGACGAGGACTACGCCAAGTTGAAGCGCTCGAAAAAATTGAGTCAGATCAAACTGAGGCGTTATCGAGCTTCAGCGACGCGTCTGCGCGAGTTGCTGTGGAGAGCATTTTTCCAACAAAATTCGTGATTTTTTTTATTTGCGATGTTATTAAATGTGGCAGATTTTCCATATCGTTCAAATAAATATATTAAAGAAAATTGAATTAATTTGTTTGGTTGGATTTTAATTTTTTGTGTTTCTAATATAGCTCCTTACCGTGTGAATTATCCATGCATTTTGTAACCGAGATTATGACTAGTATATTTGTTTGGCAACGTTCTCAAATTAAAATAGAGAACGAATTAAACATTAATCTCATTTCAAGTATTTTAGACAAAATATTACATGATTATTTTCATTTTGTGCATAAATTTATCACGAAAAATATGAAAGTTATTCGATCTATAAACCCCAATTCGAATATATCGCTCAAAGGAATCAGGTAAAATACTACAAAGAGAACGGTATGTAGTATCTGGCTCATGGCAGGCTTGCACAGGGAAAGAGATCCAAGACATCGACAGAGTATCCGCATAATTGCGCGTGTAATATATAAACGAGCAATTCTATTAAAAATTAAAATTCGAATAAAAATCCTTCAGATTCGAGGCTAGCAATCGTGGTTGAAATTTTTTTCCCTTGACTCGTGCAATGCGCGTTGACAATTGTTCATCGAGGTTCAAGAAGCATGGAAAAATGTGGAAATAATGAAAATTTCTAAATCGCTAAATAGTACACTAGCATTGTAAAATTGTATGAACCTAAGGGGATTAAAATGTTATTAGCTCATAATTAATAATATACTTCATTTTCATCCAAAAGTTTATTTACTTTTTACAGATTGTTTTTATAAAATAATGAAAATTTATAAATTAGTATTTCGAACATTTGCATTAAATTTTATACGTTCATTGAGTTCTAAAGAGTTAGCGATGCGCCGAATCAACGTGAACTTTAAGATGAGCACGATTTGAGAAATTCTTTCCGCACGAATCGCATGTGTAAGTGATACCTTTATGCGTCACATCTATGTGGTCTTTGAGATAGCTCTTGCTTTTAAAAGTCTTTCCGCAAATGTCACACGGGTAATGAATATGATTATGTGCCGAATCAATATGGATTTTCAGAACATCCTTTCGTCCAAATTTTTTTCCGCATACATCACATGTAAATCTTACATCATAATGAAACCTTTCGACGTGCCTCTTGAGATCACCCTTTCGGTTGAATATCTTTTCACATTCATCACATTTATGTGCAATACCTCTATGCGCCGCCTTAACGTGGGTTTTTAGAGCTGCTATTTGTGAGAATATCTTTTCACATTCATCACATTTATGTGCAATACCTCTATGCACCGCATTTACGTGGATTTTGAGAGATCCTTTTTGTGCGAATGTCTTTAGGCATATATCACACGCGTAAGTGACACCATTACGCACCGTTTTTATGTGAACTTTGAGATAACTCGTACTTGTGAATTTCTTTCCGCACGTATCGCATTTATGTGTGACACCATTATGCATCGAATCGACGTGGACTTGCAGACTCTGACTGTGAAT
>CACVKI010144201.1:0-22519 GCA_902732785.1 Trichogramma evanescens
AAATTTGAATTAAACGAGATTTTTTTCTTGAAATTTCATGTTTTTTTTTACAAAATTGTTTATAACTTTTTATTAAATAAATTTTCGACAATTCTGATCCCGGATTCGAAAAGAACATTAAATTTTACGTAAGAAATGATATCTGAACAATTTTTTAAACATTTTTTAGTCGCTGTAATTCATCGCTATCAACGTTGTCCAAAAATGGTCACTTCGGGCGTTAAAGGGTTAAGGGGTTACATATGTAGCTTTGCGTGACGTAAATAATTTTTTTTTTTTTTGTTAAATTATATTTTAAAAACAAAAAGTTCAATAAATTAGAAATTTTTACACAATAAAGTTTATCTATTAGAAAAGCTGTAAAAAAATTTTTAGATAAAAATATTGAAAATTGTTGATTTTCCATCAGTTTTCCTCGGTCGTCCTGTTGTCCTGCGGTAGGCAAGATATTTCCTGACAGGATCATCTGAAACCAAAAATTCGACATATTTCTTAAAGGTATACCCTTGGCTAGTGATTGATCGAAGGAAAAGAAAAAAAATGAAATTGGATGAATTGACACGAGTTTGAATACATTTTTGCCCTGATTTTTAAGCATTTTGCAAATTTTGCCCATTTTTCACTACTAAATTTTATTTAAAATAACAACGAGTCGACCGATCGTAAAACCCTTCGATCAATCACGAATCAGTACCCTTGAGAGGATCTGTGCATAATTTCAGCTCAATCGGTCGACTCATTCTCGAGAAATCATGCCTGCCGCACGAGAAAACAAAGTTTTGAGATAAACGCGTTTAAATTTTCTGTACCGCGATTTGAATGATTTGAATTGTATATTATAGCGACTTACATCAAATCTTCAATTCCGAGTCCATATAATAATTCCGTAGTTTCACCTGCAATTTCTAGAGCATCTTTTTGATGTTGTCGACGAATAATTCTAGCCTCTCCAATAAAGCTCAATTTATTAGGATTGCTCATTATTTTTTATACGTTAAGGAAGGACATGATAATTTTCCTTTTTATATTTTGGTCAGTTAAGATTTCATTATAATCATCCGACTGAGTCTGAGTCAAAGCGAAGATTGTGCTCGGACTGTATAACGCTTACATCAAAGAAAGAAAAATTTTAGAAGGTCATGATACATTATATCTTTGTAAAATTGCTTTCGGTATAATGCACAAATTAAGTAAACTATGGCTCACGGAAAAAATGGAACATTCAACATTTATGGCTGTACCTATATTTACTTTATAAACCAATTAAAGTCTAGTTAAAAAAAAATATATTAGACTGCAAAATAATATCGAGCATCGAACCACGCGTTTCTGTATGTATTGTTCTCTGTAAAACGTCGTACCTCGCATTGTGTTATGCGATATGTTTACATTATTGCTTCGGTGCTTGGCTCAACTCGTATCGAGAACGTGGCGGGCCACGTCCGAGGCTCACAGTGGGCAGTGCTGCGCTACACGCCGAGTCGTTCAGTTCGGCATAGACGTTACGACGCCGCAGAGTAAAACAAAAAAAAATCGCATCGATTCGCAGGCAGTGACTACAGTGAAAAAAAAAATTAGTTTTACAGTTTTCAAATCAGTGAATATTTGTGTGATTGTGCTGCATGATGTACGGCGACGATTATTATGATTATGTATACTCCGATCCAGATGATTATTCGAATGAAGATTATACTATTTATGATAGCCCCGACGTATATGATGACTACGATTCCGACGCTATAGGTGAAAGTAACTTAGAAAAATTGGAGAGCATGCGAAAAAAGTTAAACTGGGAGAACGAACAAGAGAGATACAAATTTTTGCGTGAGTTTATCTCTTTGAGCTACGGATGGTATCGTTCCAGGCCAAATTTCGAAGAAATGTTTCGTCCAGAAGAAATTGATTGGCTTCTCATAGAATCTCTGAAGATTGCAGATGATTACACCTCTATATGGGGAGTTCCACTTGTTAAACTTATGACACGGCCAAGGTGCCACTACAAAGACAAGCCCGTTGTAGATAATGACGGCAAGCCAACGTTGCGTCGCACCACGGCAGTGCACTTGGCGGGTAGACGCAATTGGACCACCGTTATCCCTGGTCTTTTTCAAATCTACAACAGATTCGACGTGAATTATACCGACGAAGACGGATACACTCATTTTCACGCCGCCAGCCAGTCTGGCTGTGACGACGTCGTCGAAAAATTTCTCGAGCTTGGGCAAGATCCGAATTGTCAAAGTTATGCTCTGTCGCCATTAAACTTGGCTCTGATGCGAGGCCACAAGAAGGTTACCGAACTACTGCTGAGAAGCGGTGCAGATCCAAATTCGCCCGACGGCGATGGACAAACACCTCTTCATATTATTGGTAAGGGAGGCCTCGGCGATGATTTACCGGAATTATTCTTTGAAATCTGTGACGAAAAACAGCAAACGGTACAGATTGATGCTCGGGACGTGTTGGGCAATACACCATTGCACGAGGCTTTGACCCGCGACAACAAGAAGGCGGCTGAATTGCTGCTGAGAATAGGAGCCGATCCAAAGTTAGCCACCAATGATGCATTGACTCCTCTTCACCTTATTTGCAAGTATACCAACGGTGATGACTTGGCGAAGACATTTTTCGCGATTAGTGACGAAAAACATCAATCAATTCAGGTCGACGCTCGAGATGAATTCGGTCGAACACCATTGCAATTGGCCGTAGCGAGTCTCTCGCCGGATGTGATCGAAATTCTATTGAATCGTGGTGCTAACTTGACTGGCTTCGTTTTCCCAACTTCGAGCTACTTTGGTAAAAAATTTGACGCGACAATGGGCGACAATGATTGTTATAAGGGAAATTTTAAAATCAAGTTAGCGTCTGGAACTTTGGCCGTAGTTGAGCTTCTCGAAAAGAGAGGATATGAATTGGATCGAAGCGACGCCTTAACGATCATGCAATTTTTCAATAATTGCGAATTATTCAATAAGTCAGTGGATCTTAAAAAACGTTTGCACAGCCATGAAGACTTCACGAGCAAGTCGAAACAAGTAATGGTAAGGTCAGACCTGTCGTTTTACAAATTGATTCAGTTGCGACCCGAAGAAGTAGAAAAAATTCTGACCTATACCGACTACTTCAAGTTCATCAACTCGAACAAGTTATGCGAGCTCCCCGAAGATTGTTTGCTGGAATGTAATACACACCTGTGCGAGATTGTATTGAGAAGTTTTTGTCGCCAGTGGGCCCTGGAATTTTACTTAGAGCTGACGGACTATCGACTGCCAATTCCATGTTGCGAAATGATCATCGATCAGCTACAGAGTCAGGATTTGATAAGACTGTGCCTAGCAGCCGAAATCGATGCCGTAGAGGACAGTCAAACTCATGATGTTCATGACAAAGGTTTTTTACTTTTTTTTTATCATAGTAATTGTATTTTTTTTTATTTTATTATATTACATCTTTTATGTTTTTTTTTTCTAGGCAACGAGGTCGAGGAATTAAAAAATTTGCATTTGAAGGACTAATGTTGAAATATTTTCATCGGTTTGAATAAATTCAAATCATGTGTTAAAATAAAAATGTATCATTTAAAAATAAAGATTTTGGTAAATTATTGGTAATAAATCAGCGATATCCATGCATATACAATGTATATTATACATAGTCTCTCATAGTAAATCGTCGAATACGAATCGGTACAAAACCCACAGGACGAATTAGTTGCACCATTGGGTCGAAGCTCTGCAGTGGGTACACTCGGAGCTTTTCAATTCCTGCATTATCCACGCTGATAACGACAACGAGTAGATACTAAGCTTCGGTTTCTTGTTACTGTCTTACCATCGTGAGGTTTTATGAGTCATGTGCGACAGAAATGACGATTTTCATGCGCGAGTGTATCAATGGGAAATTCAAATACATGCCAGAATCTCTTCTGTTTTATTTTTAAAGTAGAAAAATGCCCTCAGTTTTTATCCAATTTGTAAAATAGCTCGATCTTCATTCATGTCATTCCCTTTGTATTTAATATAAATTCGAATAAAAATGCCAAAAATAATTTTCCATTTATATTTTCATTCCTCAATTTGTCCTTTTATTCTTCAAAAAAGTAACGAATAAGAAAAAAGAATCTAATCAAGTTTTATCGAGTTTATTGAATAACCGAATCCGCTCAAATGCTACACAAAGAAATATTGAAAAGGCGAGCTTTTTTTTCAAGCACCTTGTAAAACTTTTGTTTCAAATTTTCTCCTGCTACTGCGGATATTCGGCCGTGAGCTTCGAGTCAATTAGTCCCGCCTGTTTGCGCTCCTCCGGGTTTTAACTGTGTCCAAAGTTTCCATCAAAAGCTCGCACTCACACGTACGAAGTGCGGGCGAAATATCACACACACACAAAGGCAGATTATAGATTTTATTCACCCGACAACTGCTGGCCTCTAACGTCGGTAACTCGTCCTCGCAGCTCTCGGAAAAATCCTCGTGATTCGAAAATTTTTTCCCCTCCTGATCAACGACGACGCACGTACACACACAGGCACACACAAAGAAATACCTCGCACATAAAGTCAGGCTCGCTCCACTTTGACGTCCACATTATAATACTTACTTTTACTGAAATAACTCGGCTGACGCGTCCCGCTGATTCGCGTCAAGTTGAGAGAGAGAGAGAGAGAGAGAGAAAGAGAGAGAAAAAAAAATCCCCTATCCCTCGTCCGCGAGCTTTTTAGTCGAAAAGCTGCTGCTGCCTCAATGCGACAGGCGGACGCGCGTAATAACGCAATAAATTCTTTATTAAAAAACTTTTGTCGCGCAACAATGATAGGCGCTGCTAAACTTTTTTGCGCTTGCGCCTCTCTCTCTCTCTCTCTTTATCATACATACATAAAAAAAGCAGCTCCTCGCGCTCGCGGACGTATACATCTATACCGTACACGCATTACAACATCACACACGTGTATCTCTCTATATACGCTGAAGCGTCATACATACGCGCCGAAGCGAGTACAACACATGTGCAGTAGCGGCGCTCTCCTCCTCGGTCGGTACACACAACTCTCTCTCTCTCTCTCTCTCTCTCTCTCTCTTTCTCTACCTCTCTGTATATCCTCCTACTACCTCTCTGCATGTACCCAAAGTCCGCGCGCGCGGGCGCTATATAGCTCGCCTCGCGCGAAGCTCTCGGCGCGGCGCCATCTCTCCTGCTGCAGTCTTCGCTACGCGCAGCAAGAGCGAGCAAGCCCGTCGCCGCCGCCGCCGCCGCACGAGTGAGGCGCGAGAGGATGTTGTTTCGCGCGTCGCTCCGCGCCCTCGCAGCTGCTCGCGATCCTCTACCGATTATCACAGTTGTATCGTAGAAAAACCAAAAAAACGAGTCCGAACAAATCGCGAACAATTTTTCGGTTGTTGCGTTGCCGTATATGACTACAGTTTTTTTTTGTTTTCCATCGCGGAGGAAAGAAATTGTCGTATAATAAAGCTTTGGTTTTTGGTTTCTTTTCCTTTTTGTTTTTGTGTCGCGCGACGGAAAAGTGCGGTGAGCAAAAAAAAAATGGAAAGTTGCTGGCGACGATCTGTGTTTTGCATAAAAATATAACCGAGCTTACTATGCAGTGTTAATGAGTGAAAGTGCTTTTGTTGATGCAAAATTCAAGAAGATAAAGCGAAAAAAAGTGTCCGTGGAAAATATGCCTCGCCGAGAGCCACGACGACGATTGCCCAGTTTGGCGTACACTCGTTCGTACCGATTGCACTCCGACATCACACGATCGTCATACATCGATTAAATTCTCGCGTGTGTGTATATGGAAAGCGATCAGCCTCGCTGTCGATAGAAAAATAAGAAAATATCATAGCCTCGCTTTAAAAATTTTCCCTCCCTCTTGTTTCTCGATACGCGCGCGATATATAATGCTGGACAAAAGCGAACGTAAGTCAATATGAATAAAAAGAAATGGCAAAGCGAAATAAAATTCGATGCAACACAGAGAAATCTCGACGACCGATTCTCGCGAATAGATTTTCATACGTGTATATACACACGGGTGCGTCGGATTTCTCTCGATACATAATGTTTGTCCGTTCGACGACGAAGACGACGACGACGACGACATGATGGATGATTTTCTTTTCTCCGCGTCCCTCCGCTTTGTGCAGTAGTTTGACTGTTTTTTTTTTTATTACCTGTTCACCAGTAGCAACGACCCCCCGTGGGGAGGTTTTCGCGATATTTTATATACGGAGATGCACTACTGACAAACGTACATGGATCCATGTATGTAGCATTATAAGCGATATATATTTGTCACGAATCGTCCTTCTTTGGCGTCGCGTGTATGTGTATCGTATTGTGCCACTCGCTACACAGAGAGCTTGCACACGGCGGCGCTATAACGTATCTATATCGCATGTGTGCCACTTGTATAAAGTCGCAGCGGAAGAGAGAGACAAACGACGATGACAAAATAATAATAATGTCTTTAGTAAAAAAATGTATAGCAAAAAAGAAGACGAAACAACGTCGCGGTGATAAATCTGTATATTCTCTCGTTCTGGCTTGCGCTGCTTTTGCGTAATTGCTTCTTCTTCTTCTTCTGCTGCTTCCATTTTTTTTTCGAATCGTTGATATCGGTTCAACAATGAGAACGAGTATTCGTACGAGGCGTGCGTGCGATTGATAACGCAAATATGATCGTCGCTCGGCATTATTTACCCAACTATAAATTGTCTTTATCGCGTAAAAAAAAGGCGGACGATCGCTGCCGCGACTGTACACGGGACTTTTGACTCGCGTATTTAAATAATATAATACAATATGTGCATACGCGTAACCAACGGCTTTTGAAACTCATCTCGCGTCTCGGGTCTCTCTCTCTCTCTCTGTCACTCGGCTGCGCGTCGTCTCGTGTGAACTGCAATAGTTGCACCAGCTCGTGCTCGCTTTCTATATACACACACGTAAGAGTGTATAATATTTAGACGCATACATATACGTACGTGCGATGCAAACATGTATGTGCTGCGTCGGGTACGCGAGAGTAAACCGAAAATCTATTAATGTTTAGATTTCCAGCGGGTTTACACACGCCTGGCACGTAGCGGGCGATGATCAAGTTTACACGTATACACACACCATCATCACGTCTCGTATACACATATACTCAGAAAATATGAATCGCTCGGTAGCTGGAGCAGTACTACGGACTGCATCGGCAGCTCCAGCAGCTGTGGTAGATGCAGGCGCAGGTGGAACATCAACAACAACGTCATCGTCGTCTGCTACGTGGCGCAGCGAGGTTGTTGAAATTGGAAAATTTTTACTTTGAGAAGCGCTTACACGCACACGTACACAGAGAGAGCGCGACGAGTGAGTGAGTGAAATCATAGAGCGGTTTTATGTGATATATATATAACCGCGCGCGCTGCGAGCTTCGAGACAAGAGCTTTTCAAGAATGATTGCTCCGAGGTATCGATCATCGAGATTTAACGTAAGTATATAATTATAAACGCTGATTAACAATTTTCTCATCGTTGATTGAAAAGAAAATAGAAAAAAAAAGAAAAAGAAAATGCACCACGCAGCCGCCAGCCTATCTATCTCTATATTAAAATATATAATAGCGTGGAGAACCACTCCGCAACGTGTAAATTCCATCACCCCGCCGCGCGCGAGCTTGCGATAACAATTAGCCCTCGAGGGCCGTAGCAGTAGCTATAAGGTGGTAGGTAGGAAATTTTCTCACTTATAGGACACGAAAGGCAGCGCGCGGCGCCGAGTTTGCTTTTACACGAGCAAACGACAGCAGCAGCAGCAGAGAAAGTGAGAATAGAATAGGAAAAGAAGCTGCCGAGCGAAAACGAGCTGCTGCTGCTGCTGCTGTCGATGGTGTGCGGGAGGGATCTCTCTCGAGCTCTCTCCTTATATAGGTCTTTATAGACTCGCGCGTACTACTACTACTATTACTACAGCAGCATGAGCAGCAGCAGTAGTAGTAATGCAGACGGTCAAAGTAGAGTATGCACGAGAAGGAGAAGGAAGGAAAAAGTTTAATTGCTCGTCGGAGACGACGACTACGACGTTCGGCTTAATCTAGCATCTAGAATCGTTTACACAAACTGTGTGCAGTAGCAGCAGCAGCAGCAGCAACAGTATAGAGGCAACTTATAACTTTGCGCGAAGCCCCCAGCGATTGTGTTCGAGAGAGAGAGAGAGAGAGAGACAGAGAGAGGCGTGTATACGTCTTATAATCACTCGCGCGATGTCCTTTTTTTTCTTTTTATCAGTTTTGTCGCACTGTAGGATTATCCGATAAGTCGATGAGAGAATGAGAGATACAAGGTGGCAAGGGTGGTTAAATGAAAAAAAAAAGAATCAACTCGCTCGAATAACGTAATAATAATAATAATCAATCGCGAGTAAGAAAGAGAGCGAGAGCGACGGAATGGTCGAGCGCGACCTACATCTTCTTATCTAAATTACATTTCCAATTTCGTCAGCGGGGCGGAGGACGAGGAGGTGGCTCTTGGTGGGGTGTATATATACATATACGAGTTCGAACGTATATATAAACATGCAAGTTCGTCTATAACGTCGTTTATGAAAAATCAATCGCTCATAATGTGTACAAATATATACCCGTCGTCGAAGGGGGTAAAAAAAAGAGCGATGTATTTATATTGGCGAACAAACAAACAGCGGGAGATAGTGTTTGACAACGAGGCAGAAAAGAGTGCATCCCATGTATACACACACATACATACACATATACACA
Organism: Trichogramma evanescens; assembly: GCA_902732785.1. Lineage (NCBI taxonomy): Eukaryota > Metazoa > Arthropoda > Insecta > Hymenoptera > Trichogrammatidae > Trichogramma > Trichogramma evanescens. The sequence continues at coordinate 8,766 of CACVKI010144201.1, forward strand.
CAGCCCGTGCTCGTTCAGGGGTAAAGGGCGACTTTTTTTTTGCACCAATGGCCGCGCGATGACGAGTATATATCATATCGAGTGCTGGCGCGCGCGCACTCGAGGAAATTTTCATCGCGCTCTATACCGTTGTTTATAAATCACGCGGCGGCTCGAGACGAGCTTATTGCTGCTCGATGGGTCTGATCGCGTGTACACACACGCACACGCCGCACGTTCGCGTACGGTCAGTCAGTCAGTCAATAAATTCGTATGCATCGACTTTTATTGACAGTTATTTGGGTAACTTTTTCGAGTGCGCATCTGTGTATACGTGTGTACACACGCGCAGCAAATAACTCCGTCGAATTAATACCCGATGAAGCGAGCAATCGCCCCCCCCCCCGCTCGTAATTATGACGTGCTTGAAAAATCGAAAAATCCGCGCTCGTGTGTGTTTACTCGCGTGCAATTTCGAGGTGTAGCGGGAGGGGCCGAGCTTGTGGTACATATATCGCTGGGCTAACTTTAATTTCGCTAATTAACTCTCCGGGCTGCCAGACCGTTACAATGTAATGCCGGCAATGAGCGGAATGCGATTTTAACAACTGTTTTTCTTTTCTTTCATTCTTTTTTCAATTAACGCGAGAAGAGGGAGAGCGTGTGGACGCCCGGCTCGAGCCAAAAATTGTTTCTCAGCTACGCGCGTTGAAATGACGTGAACGAGCATTTTATAATTGCACTAACTGGTCGAAATATTCGAGTGCGATACACGTCACGCTGAGTTAGTTTTCTCATGCGATAACCACCTTTAGACATTACTCTTAATGTATACAAAATTGTCGACGATAGCCTGTGCCCTGATATCGAGCTTCTACATAATTTCCTATCTTAGCTGCTTCGTACGAGGGTTTCTTGAAAAATCGGATAAAGCCATCTATCGGTGGCTGGTGGTATCTGACATGCGTATTGGTCAAGATGGACTGACTTTCAGAGCACGAGAAGACAGGGCTTGGATGGCTCGAACCAGACAGAGAAGTGACACCTGGCTACGTCCACGTATTGGCCTTCTATATAATTCCCGGTCTTTGTTACTTCGTACGGGGGTTTCTTCAAAAATACAATAAAACCATCTACAGGCCGGTAACGTTATTAGTCCTACTCATTGGTCAAGGGGAATCGACTTTTCGGAGCGCCTCGATAACGGCGTTTATACTTGAATATTTTTCTCGCGATCTTTTTTTCTACTTCAAAATTTCGTTATCTATACGAGCATGAACATCGATGGTTTTTTTTCGGTCAAACTCAGCCCGTTGTAACCTCGACGTATCGTATAATACGCAAGCTCGTTATGAGCGAGCTTTTACCGCGTACATGAAAATATATATACGCAGAGAGTACTCGAGAGAGAGAGAGGAAGTCGAAGAAAAAAGGTTATTACACGGCCACGCGAGAGAGAGAGAGAGATCCCGCGAAGCTTATCTAACATCCGACGTGCGGTATATAGAACTAGCTCGCTCCACATATATACATAAGAGGCACATTCGTATATATATATAATGCACACGCTATACCTATGAGGCATATATAATACGTCGGTGCTCGCGCATATATACACGTGTAAGCTCTCGCGCGCGCAGCGGCAGGATTATAAGGAATCGTGTGCGAGCTTGCACGAGTGCGGAGGTCGACTACTGCAACGACGAGAGAGAGAGAGAGAGAGAGAGATGGTGTGTTTTGCCATTAAGTGAAATGTAAGTCACTGGTTGCGCAGCTACTGCGCCTGCCATTACTGTATATGAGTAGAGCTTGCAAGCTTTCTCTCTCTCTCTCTTGCTCGCTATATATATAGTACAGCCTCGAGCTCGGTTCAGCTCCAGTTTGTAATGGCTCTCTCTCTCTCGATATGTATATATAGGCGCAGAGCGAACTGCCCCCGGGTTTTATGCATGCAATATGACGTTAGGAAGGAAAAAATGCCCCGGAATAATCAACGGTTATCTGCCTCTCTCTCTCTCTCTGTTCGTCCGCGAGCGGCGCGTCCACGTGCATGTGTGCTTATGTATGTACGTGTGTGTGTGTTGTGTATACACATGCGCCTGCCTATATATAGCCGCAGATGTCATCGCCGAGCAAATGAAATAATCGACGAATTGCGTGATGCTTAATTAATAAAACCGTACGCGGGGACGGACGGGTTTTCCATCGAGACATACGCATATCATCGTACAGTGCGCGCGCGGACGAGCTTGCAGCGGACGCAAATAATAATAAGAAGAAGAAGAAGAAGAAGAAAAAAAAAGACTTCTATTAGGCGCGCGGTATATTTATGTATTATATATTACATAAGCTCTGTGCTGCTTCTGCTGTCACTGGCCTATGGTCTGGCGCGCGCGTTCGCTGACCTACAACGAGCCGCAGGCAAAAAAAACATCAACAACAATAACAACACAGGATAAAGAAAGCTATAAAAACGCATTAATCATACAGCGAGGTTCCTTTTTTATTTTTCATTTTTTTTGTACGCCGCTGCTGTACGTACACGCTGCTGTATATATATTCTTTTCGCGCTCGATCGCCCGTGTAATTGTTTGACGTCGCGCGCGCGGCAGCGCTTATGTATTATATACCAGCACAGCTACTATATATACACGGAAAAGCACAACATATGTAACGCACACCACCACCGATGTATATAATAATAATAATAATAATAATGATAATATTGTACGATACGCGTCGTATTATAGGCAGCACAATTTGTTATTTTAACGTTGTATGTAACATTTACGCGGCCGCGTAAAATCATCATTATTATGTACCGAATAATACGTTAGCGGACAGCCCATTTACACGGTGTGTTATGTGTGTAAGCGTGTGTGCATATACGCGAAAGCCGCAGCGGCAGCAGCAGCAGCGCAGCCGACGAGAGATTTTTTTTCCACCGTTCGTTGCTGTTTCGAAAAAGTAATTAAAATATGGAGATTTTCGAGGCGGTGCCCCGTTGGCGGTTTTTTCTATCTCTGTCTCTATACATGTTCGCGTGCTCGCGTGTGTAAAAGCTCAAATGTAACGTTACACTCGACGTTATACATAGATATATACATTGTATAACGATATAATGTGACGAAAACTTTGATGGACGAAGTTTTGGTACGCAATGCAAATGTGATATTTTACTCCGCTGTAATTTCGTTGTTTTCGTTGTTGTCGTCGAGCGCAACGACATTTGTGCGTGGCCCTCAAAAATCACACAAGACGACGAAGATACGTTTTCCTTTTTACATCCTGTATCATACAAAAGTATATGATATAATAACGACGCTCGCGGGCTTGTCAATCGTGTCTATACATACACCCACTACCCCCGGAAAATCAACAGGCTCAACGTATTATTTGCAACAAAAAAAAAGTAAAAAAAAGGAAGTAAAAGAAGTAGCAGCTCGGTATAGCGAAAGTTGAGGAGAGGCGAGAGTAGATGAAAGCTACTTGTGCTATCCTTTGTGTATACACGTAGCAGCAGCAGCAATAGCAGCAACAGACCGGGAGAACTTCCAAGTGCTTTTCTTTTGCGGATTTAGCAAGTTTGTCGTCTTATGCTTCGACCGCGAGAGAGAGAGAGAGAGACCCAGCGAGAAGCCGCAGAGGTGAGGGGAAGAGGGAAATAGGTGCATGAGAATGCATCATATTCCTTAACGACTACGACTCTTTGCATAGATTAATTCACGCGTATTATGTAAAAAAAAAAAAATAATAATAATAATCATAATAATACACTTGGCTGACCATTGGTAGTCGTATACAGCGTCGTAAAGGCCGGCTTTGGCAACGACGACGACGCGAGATTCGTTTGCTCGCACAAAAAGCACTGATTACTTTTTCGTATCGCGAAACACTAGAAGCGAGCGAGCCCGGCCGCGCGTCCTTTTCTCTCTCTCTCTTCGTCTCTCTCTGTGCGAGCATGCAAAAAAAGGGACTATAGTTAGAGAACGAGAAACAGACAAACGCGTATGACCCGCGCGCGCGTGCAAGGAGCTGTCTATTATTTCAGTCTCTATCTTTTTTCCAAGTACAGTAGGTTAACAAAAAAGAAAAAGAGGAAAAAAAGGCAAAGCAACCCCCAACAAAGGGGCAAAATCTTTCTCTCTTCCTTTTTTTTTTTGCTTCCTTTTTCTTCAACCCTTCCGCCCCTTATTTTTTTGTACCGTTAAAGCTTGACGGACAGGCATACACGCGTACGAAGCTCTGCACATAGCCGTTTGCTCGCCGCCGTCAAGCTCATATAGAGTAAGAGTAATAATACCCCGCGCGCGTCGTTATAATACCCAAAGCTAACTCGCGCTGGATAGAGAGATAGAGAGAAATTTGTTAAAATGACTCGTCGTTCGTCGGCGAGAATGACACACTACCTTCCGAACATCAAAATATAAAGGCTCTTTTTTTCTATAATTTTCGCGTTCAGATTAGATCGCAAGTTTTTAGGGTGACGCTGTATATAATATAACACGAGCTTTGCGCCCGTGCCGATATAATAAACAAAATATTTCCCCGCAGTCGAGTTTTCCTCATGCACGTATTGAGGAGCGCGCCTCGCGCTCCCTCTGGCAAGTATGACAGAAAGAGAGCTGCGGCGTTACGCTACTCATATATATACGTATAATATCTACCACGACTATACTACCACTACTACTACGACGAGCGAGAGATATAACACAATTTGGCGTGGTTTATAGTTCGATGGGTCCAAAGTTCTTCGGCTCATGATGAAATTAATGAGTGCTAGCAGTTCCGCGCGGCATGAGGCAGTATATTATATATAGCAGCAGCAGCCACCCACGCATACACACACACACGTACGCGTCTAGTCTCGCTCGCGCATCCATCTCTCATACTATTAGCTCTTGTTTAGAGCGCTTGCACACATACGGGCTGTACACGCAAAATCACTCGACGCCAGTTCGTTGCTGCTGCTGTTTATAATTCGCGGGTGGCTCGATGTACGCGCGGCGAGGCTCTCTCTCTCGGATCAATGTCAAAAAGGTCTAGTCTATCTCGCTCTCGACTCTCGACTCTCTCTCTGTCTATTATACACGATGCGCGTCTAAAATCGATATTTATAGATTCGCGCGCGCGAAAGCTCGGATCGCAGACCATAACGTTAGACCCTATATACACAGACAAGTCGACGTTCGCCCTCGTGCACCCACACACCCACCCACGCACGTGTAATCGTGTCATAATTTATTCGATAATGACGCCGAGCATCTGCTCTCGCGCTTGGGTGTCTGGATTACACGTATTTGCATATATATATACGTACGCGCGGCACGACGTCGGTAATATTTGCCTCCCAGGAACCGTTGTGATATGCATTAACGGACGCGCGCCCGTTTTAGTGCCGTAATAATACACACATGTGCCGACACACAATGCGTGTAAACGCAGCCGACCGGCCGCAAACGCTCCAAGGCGATTATTGTAGTACCTGCACGTACTGCTGCTGCTGCTGCACGCGTCGTTTCGTGTATGTATACAGCGTTGAATTAGATCGCTCAAAAATGAGGAAAAAAATACGATACGCTCGATGAATTTACACTCTACCTACCCCCGAGGTTAAGCCTACGTATTTATATATGTTTATATACGTTATCGTTGATGTATTAGTGCGGGTGTTAGGTATAATAATAGTAACAACAACGCAGTGCTCGAAATTTTCCATTTTAAAAGTGCATGTAATACCTCGAGCGAGCTTTCGTGGCATTGCGGCAGCAGCAATGCGTTTCAACGCCTCGCAAACGTGCTCTCGCATAATTTAAGATAATACCGCTGGCTCGCTAGCCAGCTCGATAGCCCAGAGCTTGCGATTTATTTTTTTTTTATTTACCCTCCGTATCCTCTCACTATCTCTCTTTCTCCGCGTATCGGTTAGCTCGCGCGTTTCGGGGGTGAATTTTGCGGCTTTATTAATCATTTTCGCGTACAATAATACACCGCGTATGTATAATACCGCACTGCACCGCGATCTCGAGTGCGGGCCGCACGAGAAGTGATCGCTACTACTGCGGCTGCAACGAATAAACGCATGCATACAGGTTTTGGGTGTAGCGCCTCCCCCGATGTAGCGCGCGCATTACGAAATCGCGCGTTATACGCAACGCAGAGCTCGGAGTAGTATATATTATTATATACAAAATAGATAATACCCAAGCGGGCAGCAGCAGCAGCAGCAGTTGCAATAGTTCAGTAGTAGCAGCAGCAGGAACTAATCCAAACTTTGGTTTTCGACTATCGGGCGGGCTACAACGGCGCTGTATATATATATAATAATAATAATACTAATAATAATAATAGTTGTGCGTGTGTTTACGGGACCGGGAGCTTTCACAGCTGATTACGTTGATATATGCTTCAACGTGCACTGCGCGTTGCGCTTCGTTGTGAGTAAACGCGTGCGCTTACGTATGTTGAGCTCGCTTGCGGTTACGATCTGTACGATTTGAGCAAGCTATCTTGGAATTTGTATAGATATTTTTTATTGTTTTTTTACTGTGAAATTGAGAATGATTTTCGAGAAATTAGGCAGTACTATTGTCCCTGGTAGAAATGCTAAACATGAATAATGTCCTAAAGACTGAAAAATTACGATTTGAAATGTTTAATAATAAATTACAAATTAATTGGATTTTATTTAGCAATTTTTCTATTCTAATTATGTCACAAATATTAAGGTGGTTTTAAATGATTGGAAAATAACAATTTAACTGTTTCAAAAAATTTAGACTAGTGTTCAATCTCTTCAAATACGATAATATTGCTTTTAGTCTCCATTGCTAGATGGCGAGTAACTAATCTGTAAATCTGCAAGTGGCTAAAGTCAAAATAATTGTATATATTTTTGAATGCAGTGGTAGCTATAAGCTCCTATTTCTGATGTTCGACGCATTCTATAACCTAAGAACTCACTGCTTACCCCGACGTGCCCGTTCGGTTACGTGTGTCCTTTTGGCTGATGGGTCCGTCCATCTACGTCCGGGGTCTACCTGTAAAACAGCATGCAAATCGGGAAGGGAGATACTCTCACACAAATTCACACCAATAATTACTCTCGCTATATATTCTATTTCAAATAATAATAACGGTTTATTAATCATACGACTAACTACACTGGTCTCCGAGAGAGAGAGAGAGAGAGAGACCGGAGTCGTCGACGGCTCTCGCGACAACATAGCTCGTTCGAGTGTGCCAAGACACCAGACGATATAATCAATATAACGGCCCCGCCGTTCTGCTCACCGCCTAGAAAGCCTTCCTCTGGTGAGGGTCTGGTGGTTGCCGTTGGTGGTCGCTGTTGGTGGCCCTAGCTTCCTCTGGTCCCTGAAACAGACGTAGCGATGTGGCTCCTTGAGTACGGCGCTGGTCACCTCTGCAGCGGTGATCGAGTCGACACTCGACTCGTCCGCACACACACACACACACACACACACACACACACACACACACAAGTTCAAGCACGACCTCGAGCAGACACTCGCACGCACCCCTCGTTACGAGGGCTTAGGCTCACACCCGCGGACACACACACCTGCTGCTCGACGTAGGTAGCTTTCAGGACTACCTCGTGCTTGCACACACTCTGGCACACTCGATAGCGTAATGATAGCGCGCGACTCGCGATACTTGAAATATTCGATGGCCTGCGCCTTATACCGGTCCAACGGTAACTGACTGTATTTCTCCGACACTCATGCTTTCATGCTTGCCTTTCTGTTTTCGTTCGATCCGATCGTCCTCTCATTGACATATACAACAGAAAGAAGAAAACATCACGCAGAATCATCATTTCTATAATTATAATTATTCGGCCTTGACCGACAATGATCTGTCAGGCGACCTCTCTCTAAATAATACCGATTCGGCATTACAATTCTTACTGTATTTAGTTTTTAAGTCACAATATACGTATATCAATAAAATGTTGAAAAAAGAGTTAGTTTTCGATTACTATATGTCCAATTCTAATAGCCTTAACTTTTTCGCGGGCCAATAACTAGCCGTAAAATGTCGAGTATTTCTATCAAAGTGTTGTTCCATTGTTTCCGTTTTCCTTCGATTAAAAACACATGCCGCAGCCCCCCGCAAGCTCTCGCGCAATATCGCATTACCGCGTACCCGCAGTAATAATAATAAAAAAAAAAAAATTATGAAAAAAACGAAAAAACGAAAAATATTTGGTTTCCACGCTCGCGCGCGTTCAATTGTAAAAAAAAATTTTTTTCATACGGTGCCCTAGCTCTTCCATCGCGCTCGAACTTGTTCTATCTGGGTTCAACTTTTTTTTTCCGTCGCGCATATATTACACCCGCACGGCAACGTCTACTGCTTCTTTTTTCCTTCTTTTGCGCGCATATTCGGCGCAAGCTCAGCGTACTACGGAGCGCACGGCTATAATATATATCGAAAATAATAATCAAGCCAGAGGAATATTTGTCCATGCGTGCGTGCGTCTTTTGTCGGCCTGCAGCTGCCTGCCCTGACTCTCGAAGAAACTCCCTCGAGAGTTATAGACCAGGGATTTTTTCCCTTATATTTTTTTAAGTGCATATAAGTCTATGTACTGCACGAGTATATATAGGAGGCTAAAGCTCGAACGTACGTATATACGTACTTCCGCTCTCATTAACGCGAGATGCGAGAGAAAGTGAGACAGACAGTCGCGCGGCTTGGAACGTTAGTGAAGTCGTGTGGCTGCATACAGTCAGCAACAAAAAAAAAGAAAGAGATAAAAAAACGTTATCAAACGCAGAGCAAAAAATCAAAGCATCGCGAGCAATGAGCAATGGCACGAAAAAAGGAAACGAAGAGAAGGAGAGGCACATCGAGCTATGTTTATAACGTTTTGCAGTATATGCATTTTCCCATTAGAGCTTTCACATAGAGGGGATACGTATATATATAGGAATATTTGCGGTATCGATTTGGAGCTCTGCTATCGTGTCTGCTCGCATATGTGTGCGCGCGCGTAAGTATACATCGTCGACGTCGGGCAGCTCTCGCAAATGATTAATCTTTCGGGAGGAGGTCTGTATGACAGACAGCTCGAGTCTGTGTGTGTGTGTGTGTGTATTAGTGTGTGCGTGCAAGCCTCGTATAAGATAGGTAGGCAACTCTTTTATATACTGGATTTTCTTGGGGCATTAATCTCGCAGCCGGTCGAAGTTAGCTTTTTCTTTTCAATTTATCTACTTATTTTCAATGGTATATTACACATCCGTGCGTCTATCTCCACGCGGCAGCAGCAGCAGCCGTAGCAGTGCCAGTCCATATGCTCATTTGTGTGTGTATGCGTGGGTGGGTGGGTGTGTACGTACGCGTCGCGCGCGACCAGATATATATATACGCATGCATAAATTCGGTGGAAGACAAAAAGAAGCGATAAAGGAGCAAGAGGAGCAAAAGTTTTCGAGCTCGATATAGTCGATCGCGCAAAAGAATGCATGTGTATCTACCGCGTTCGCGTGCCGAAACTCGCGGTTACGGTGGAAAGTTCGTAATGTACCATTTTTTGTTTTTTTTTTCTTTACGTACTTTAATATATTTCCACTGCACGGACCAGGCGTCAGACGTGCCCCATATGCTCGAGATATCGTTTACGAGCTGTTCGGTCGAGCCAGAGTTGAAGCGAAAAAAATTAAAAGAGAAATTTGAGGGGAGCAGGATTTAGCAATAGGCTTACAGCGTCAACCAAGCAGGGTTGCATTATTTTTAATTTATCGATTAAAAATTAAATTAAATTTAACAAATTTAATTTGAAACTGCTCAAATTAAAAATTCAAATTAATTGTTAATTTCAAACTGCTAAAACTTAAAATTCAAATTAATTGTTAATTTCAAACTGCTCAAATTAAAAATTCAAATTAACTGTTAATTTTAAATTGACAGAATTAGAGAATCGAATTAAGTTTTAATTTAAAGTAACTCAATTTAAAAAATTCAATCATAGTTGCATATGTTACGATAAATTGACAGCGAGTAGCTGTCCACCGTAGATTTCAACGCGGTGTCGACCTTTTTCAAATCGCACATGTGCACGGAAAGTAGCCGGTGTAAGTAGCCAGTGTAGAATGAGATTAAGATTTCGCACCATGTACACACCACTACTAAAATTTACTAAACTTACTAAAATTTGAAACTCATTCACAATCACGAGCTATATTAATTTTTCTAATTTAACTTTTTTATTGATAATTATATTTATAATTAAATGTATACCTGTACAATTTAATTATTAATTATTCATGAAGATTCAAAAAATCGAAGTTTTTCAAATCCTTGATTTTGTACGTTTTTGTAGCTGCAAATTTAGTAATTCGTATAATAAATTAAAAATTCTCGATTAATTATTCAATTGAATTAATAATTTGAAAGTTCCCCGACTACTAATTCAAATTAATTTCAATTTAACACTTGTCAAATTAAAATTAATTTGAATTATTAATCGTGACTCGTTCAAATTAAAAATTAGATTTAATTGTTTAATTTCAGCCAATTTGATTAATTTTTTAATCAATTAAATGCAACACTGCAACCAAGGAGTGGTTGAAAAATCAGTCATCTAGCTTTGACTTATACAATATTTTGACTTTATCACTTGCAGATTTAGAGATAAAGGTATTCGCCATCTAGCGGGAAATTAAATTGTAATCTTCAGGTCATTTAAATTGTTTTTCCGCTAGATGGCGAATACCTTTATTTGTAAATCTGCAAGTGACAAAGTCAGAATAATCGTATAAGAAGCAAAGTATTTGTGGCAAAAAGCCATAAAGGCATAAAAAACCCAATTTATTGAAATGAAGGTGTGAAATATTCTTAGCTCAGAGCTTTTTTACTAGGGACAAGAGAGAAGATAGAGAAAGAAGAGAGCCGAAGTGAAAATCCAAGTGGGTTGTTCAACGTCACGATCGGAATGAATGAAAAGTCGCGAGCCAGCCGGCAATAAACGAACGATCCCCCCGTAGCAACGCGAGAACGCAATAAAGACTCACGCGCGGAAAATTACAATTCAATTGTTTCCCCGCTAGATGGCGAATACCTTTATGGGGCAATTCTACAAGGGACAAAGTTAAAATAATCGTATAAGACGCAAAGTATTTTGAAAGTGAACCCACATTAGTAACTATTACAATTAGCGTATTTTTAACTTAAAAAATCCCAAAAAACAAGCCAATTAATGTTAATGTATTTTAAAGATTTCAAATGGTAATTTTTCGTTTACTAGGAATCATTCCGGATTTTCTGAGCCTCAGCATTCCGGACGATGAAACCTTTTTTCGTCGCTCCTTTAAAATTTATCATCGATAAATATTATGCCGTAAATAAATTATTTACGCTACAGACTCGATAGACTCGGAATTTCTAGTTGAAATGTCCATTATCGAATCAGCCGCGCGTGTACGGGGAGGCCTGGGCACAGACTGCGTTATACACATGTACTCTCTCGCACACGCGTACGTACGTACGTACGTACAATATGGTACACAGAGTTGGCCTAGGCTACTTGGCAGTTCGAGCCGTGCGCAGAGCAGAGCAGAGCAGAGTAAAGCAGAAGCTCCGAGCTAACCACCGCCGCGCGTCGAGTGCATCCCACTTATCTAAAGTAATGCAGTTCGGTCGTCGTCGTCGTCGTCGTCGTAGTTGCAGTTGTGTGTGCACCGCCACGTGTACGCCCCGCGGAGATATTCGAACTTGCACTATATATATATATATATAATGATAATAATAATGATAATACTCGGGGCTGCGCGCGGACTGCATCATGGCATGGCGTGTGTGTGCGCATACATACGAGTCTTGTGTTAAATATGCCACACACGTGTTGTACCGAGCTTCGTGCCATATAACCCGAGACTTCTCGACCAAGTCGCCCCCCTTTTCTTTCTTTCTTTCTTTTCTTTCTTTTTTCGGTCGAGTCGTTTATTAAAATTAATCAACGTGCGATGATACTGCACGATAGATGATTAATTACTCCACGCGCGTGTTCGGGAGAGGCACACGAGGCCGCCGCCGCGACTGCTGCAGAATTATGGATTGTGTATGTGCGTGGTTAATATACCAGGCGCAACACTTATTGCACGCGTTGCATTCGTTTAATACGCGATGATTGATCAGATTAGATTGGCCGCAATACTTGTGTGTATGTATGTGTGTGTGTGTGTGTGTGTATTACATCTATATACATATGCACGCGAATTATTCGTGCCTCGCAAATTGTCGACGTCGTCGGCGGCGGTTGGGTGAGCTGGGCTCTTTTGCGTTCGTCTGTTTTATAATATAACTATATATACACTCGCATATTTACGAACGAAGATGGTATAAAGAGAGAGCGAGAGATGGAGAGTGGGTCAGTGCGATTTCGTAACGATGATGCATCGTATACACATGTATGTACCGAAGCCGAATCAATTAATATACACGATGTATACGTATCGGACGAGCGAGTGTAATAATGCCATACATATATATCGTTCCGAGCCCACAGAGAGAGCTTTTATTGATTTACAAACAATATTTTACGGGTTTCCGCGCGCGCGCGGCGGGTCCCGCACACGATACAATATAATATTCATTTGTGCGTGTGTATAGCCGAGGACGCGTGCATCCCCGCAAAAATGTGCCGAGTAATTTTTTTTTTTTTTCGTATATTCAGGTGAATTAAAAATATTTTTCAACTGTATGACGGCGGAGGCGGTGGTGGTGGATAATCCTGGCTCGCTCGCCCTATTACATCGTGTGCACACGATGTACTGTGCGGAGGTATATAGAGAGAGAGGGAGAGGAAACTGGCAAAAGATTGAATTTTCGATTTAACGAGGAGAGAGAGAGAGAGAGAGAGAGAGAGAGAGAGAGAGCGCGCGTACACCCACGCACACACACATACGCACACAGACTAATATGAAGTAAAACGGATTACACCGTACACGTAGAGAGAGAGAGAGAGAGAGAGAGAGAAGAGAAGAGAGGATATAGAGGGAAAGGGAGGGAGTACATAGAGGCAAAAACGTCAGAACTAATTTGGCATTCCCAGTTTTATCTTGTACTACGCTACCCACGCTTGCAAGCACGCACGCATGCAGCGCACACGTATTACAGCAGAAAGAGAAAATCAGCGTGTGTTCGGTCTCTCTCTCTGTGTAGCGCTGCGAAACGAGCGATAAATTCGTGTAACTTTTGAGCTTTAATATATATACGTATGCCCGTGTGCATTCGCGGGATCAGAATTACGCGCGGGGATTGTGTGTATAAAAGACGAAAATATGCGGGGTGCATGATGTGTGCGTGCGTGCGTATAAAGAGAGAGAGAGAGATTGTACAGTACGATACGTACAGGGCTGTGAGTGCAATGCGAGCGAGCAATTGATTCGTGAAATGGAAAAATATATGTATAAAGGGAGAGAGAGAGATCGTCAATTAGCTATACACTTTTGATCCGTGCGCCAAGATATGTACGTATACATGTGATATACATGTTGTATGTAGCGTAGACGCGTGCATACAATGTATATGGAATGGATCGTGAATAGCGCGATGTGACAAAAAATTGAAATTTAAATCAAGTACTTACCTCAAAACAGCGAACTGATAAATGAGATCCACATTAATTAGGCATATACTAACCAGAAGTGTAACATTTTGCTTCCTCATAGAGGAAGCTTTGTGACGGACCGATTTTCGACTTTCATAACTAATAATCGTAGAGTACTTTTACATATATATTCTTA
>CACVKI010144204.1:0-14217 GCA_902732785.1 Trichogramma evanescens
AAAAATAGACAAACCACTCGATTCTGCTACTCAAAAACTATTTTTCCTTATAATTTGGTGATGATTCATGGTGGGGCCTATTAGGATATTGAGATATTATAAAAAAATCATTAAAATACTAAAAATCGAGTTGAATTTTTCAGAATTTGAAAATTAAAAATAGGATGCGTTGAATTTCAAAACGCATAGAAAACGCCGTAAAATGCATTTTTTTGTATGAATTCAAGTTTGGATCCCACTGGAAGTTGTTCTCAAGAAAAGAAAAAGTTGAAAACTTAACATAAACAATGCGAGGAATGGTAATTTTTAGGTTTTCATATGAATATTGTGGGGTTGACACAAATATTAAAATTTCACGAGATTTACTCATATACTCGTAGACTCGTATATAATCGTATATTTTCATATAGTCGTAGATACTCATAAATACGCGAATATAACTCGTAAAACGCCAATATTCTCATGTACTCGTATATACGTGCATACTTCCGTTTACGCGTACGCTCGTATACACTTGTATATTTACGTATTCTTGTGTATACGCGTACACTCTTTCAGGTCGACATATTGACTTGGTGACGATGTTTGCTAGGGAGTAACGAAATTCTTGCAAAAGTATCACCCTGACTTTACCATTCGATGCACCAGGTTGACATATGGACTCGGCGACGATGTTTTTCAGGAAGTCGGGTTATTTTTCCAAGAGTATCACCCTGGCTTAACCCCCCGATGCACCAGGTTGATATATGGACTTCGCAACGATGTTCTCCAGGAAGTCAGGGTATTTTCCCAAGAGCATTCCCCTGGCTTCTTAACCACTCGATGCAAAAGGTTGACATATGGACTCCATGACGATTTTCTCCAGGAAGTCGCGGTATTTTCTCAAGAGTATCACCCTGGTTTAACCACTCGATGCAAAAGGTCGACATATGAACTCTGCGACGATGTTCTCCAGGAAGTTGGGGTATTTTTGAATACGATTTTACCCTGGGTGACAATAAATGCTCTAACTGATAGCTCTGAGAGATTTTTGATTTTTATAATACAATGGGTCTTGTTAGAATTCATGGAGCTTGGTAGGATGGAAAGAGTCAGGGTGAGCGGAGATATCACTCGAGGTATTATTGTGGCAAGGCCAAAAAAATACTGACTTCATTCGATGGTTAATTTTCGACCAACTGACTCTCCATACAGAGTTGAAAACAGAGCCCACGTGATGTTATACATTGTTTGTCAATACATGGTTTGTCTCTTCTCCTTAGTCGTCTGTTTGAATAGTAAGCAATGAACTTACTTATTCAGGTAGAGTGGCTAACCCGTTTTTCAATCAATGAAAATCAGGTATTTGTGTTCAACCCGGAACATGTTGGAGCTTTATTTCGACTCGAATAATAAGCATTTTCAGCCACCGTTCGTTTTTGGGTTGCGAGTTTTCACAAGTTCGTCCCCTAGCGGCTTGTTTACATATTATATAAGGGTCAAAATAACACTTTTAAATTTTCGTCCGCACGTATGTCACCGATCTTGACGCGCTTTTGGTATGTTATAGTACATGATAAAAAAGTTCCAAAACCAAAATTTTGGACCCCCTCCCCCTCCTACCCCCTCCTCTCCTATAAACGTATATTTTCTATCTATATTTTTTGTGAAGCCCTGAAGCAATTAAAAAATCTAAAAAAATTGAAAAAAATACTTTTCAACAAGCCAAAAACCCCTTTTTTTGAAGAAAATAGTTTTTTTGGGGCGATACGGAGCCTTGAAAAATCTAGGAAAATTTTTTCTTGTTTTTTTCATCAAAAAGCATAACCTCAAATTTTTTCAGATTTTTTAATTGAAGTCGATAGTTTATAGAGTCGTAAAATGCTATTTTTAACAAAAAAAGGTTCCTAGAACCCGATGGTTCCGGTAAAAAATTTGAAAATATTGTTTTTTAAGTCCTTGGCAAATTTTAATACAATTCGATGATTTCAAGTTTCCGATTGAAGCCTCCTAGCTCAAACTAGAGCATCAAAATAGATTTATCATTTCTTAATGTCTTCAGAAACGTCTTCAGAATTTTGCATTAATCTTTACTGTGAGACCTATCGAAACGTAATCGCGGCAGCTTATTCTTGCTAACATGGCAAGTACCGGAGCTTCACTGTAGCACGAGCTTTCACCTCAACTCGCTGCCTTTCTTTAACGTTTAGACGCGAAACTTGACAACCTTTCCACACATCTCATGGCCATCGAAGTGTCGGTGTCTCGGCTTGAGGACGGTATTGGGGTTCTTGAGACTCAGTCAGGGCAGCAGGCCGCCGAAATTGCAGAAATTCGCGCCGACATAGTCGGTATGAAAAAGACTGAGAACTCTGTTCCTGCCTCTGCCCCTGCTTCTGTCTTGTCTAGCTTACTGCCTTCACTGGCTAGCTCGCATCTTTCGGACCCGTGTGAGATTCTACTCACTGGACTCCCGACAAATGCGAATTTGACTGACAGGGAGGCGCTCGATAAAGTCTTCACTACCATCGAACTAAAAGACTACGGCAAATTCTTGGTTCACACTCGAGCATGGAACCCCAAAAATAGACGCAAGCCCGCACCTGATGACACCAGAGCATTTGTGTTTAAACTGTCGTCTCCAAGTACTCGAGACCACTGCCTAGTGAATGCGTCTAAGCTAGCCTCAGTAAATACAAATGCACTTTTCGTCGTGGGTGATGGCAAAGTGAGACTCCGTCCTTTGTGTCCAAGCGAGATTTATAGTTTGCTCCAAAAAGCCTATGATGCAGCTCAAAAGCTGAACTTTGCTCCACCTATATTGCGAAATCTCACAGTTTTTATGCGCGAAGCCAATGAATCGAAATCTATCCCCATTTCAACAAAACACGACATTAGGGCACTTAAAGGCCGAGATAACGACATCCACGCAACGTTCTACCATGACACACTCATTTACGCTACCACTACTGAATACTACTGTTACTACTATTACTAGTAGTACTACTTGTGCTACTATACTATCACTACTGCTATACGATAAAAACAGAATATATTGCTACTACTATTACTATTATTACTACCACTGCTACTACTATAGCTACTACATGTTACTGCTACTATTACTACTACATTCTATTGTGCATATTCATATGGGTCAAAATAATACTTTTTAAATTTTCGTCCGCACGTATATCACCGATCTTGGCGCGCTTTTGATATGTTATAGTACATGATAAGAAAGGGCCAAAACCAAAATTTTGGACCTCCTCCCCCTTCACACCCCCCACTTCCGGTATAAACGTCCATTTTCTATCTATATTTTTTCTGAAGGCCTGAAGCAATTAAAAAATCTGAAAAAATTCCTAAAAATACTTTATAACAATTCAAACAATCTAGAATTTTTTCAGATTTTTGAGGGCTTCAGGCCTTCAGAAAAAATCATTAAAAATTTGAAAATTCATATACGACGTTAGGATGCAATAACCTTTTCGAAAAATTTTTCACTTTTTCATTTCATTGAAAAAAGTAACCTAAAATTTTTCAAATTTTTTCAGCAATGTGAAAGCACCTTTTGAAGCCAAAAACCCCTTTTTTTGACGAAAATAATTTTTTTAGGGTGATACGTAGCCTTGAAAAATCTGGAAAAATTTTTTTCTTGTTTTTTTTCATCAAAAAACATAACCTTAAATTTTTTCAGATTGAAGGTGATAGTTTATAGAGTCGAAAAATGCTATTTTTAACAAAAAAACGGTTCCTAGAACCCGATGGTTCCGGTAAAAAAATTTGAAAATATTTTTTTTGAATTTCTTGTCAAATTTTCATAATATTTGGCTGTTTTAAGTTTTCGATTGAAGCCTCCTAGCTCAATCTACAGCATGAAAATAGATTTATCATTCCTTAATGTCTTCAGAAACGTCTTCAGAATTTTGCATTAATCTATTTTCATGCTGTAGATTGAGCTAAGAGGCTTCAAAGGAAACTTGAAATCGTCAAGTTTTATGAAAATTTGACAAGGAATTCAAAAAAAATATTTTCAAATTTTTTTACCGGAACCATCGGGTTCTAGGAACCGTTTTTTGTTAAAAATAGCATTTTCGACTCTATAAACTATCACCTTCAATTAAAAAATCTGAAAAAATTTGAGGTTATGTTTTTTGATAAAAAACAAGAAAAAAATTTTTCCAGATTTTTCAAAGCTCCGTATCGCCCTAAAAAAATTATTTTCGTCAAAAAAAGGGTTTTTGGCTCCAAACGGTGCGTTCACATTTCTGAAAAAAATTTGAAAAAATTTGGGGTTACTTTTTTCAATGAAATAAAAAAGTGAAAAAATTTTCGAAAAGGTTATTGCATCCTAACGTCGTATATGAATTTTCAAAATTTTTAATGACTTTTTCTGAAGGCCTGAAGCACTCAAAAAATCTGAAAAATTTTAAAATTGTTTGGATTGTTAAAAAGTATTTTTGGGAATTTTTTCAGATTTTTTAATTGCTTCAGGCCTTCAGAAAAAATATAGATAGA
Source organism: Trichogramma evanescens (assembly GCA_902732785.1). Taxonomy (NCBI): domain Eukaryota; kingdom Metazoa; phylum Arthropoda; class Insecta; order Hymenoptera; family Trichogrammatidae; genus Trichogramma; species Trichogramma evanescens. The sequence goes on from CACVKI010144204.1 coordinate 4,501, forward strand.
AAATGGATGTTTATACCGGAAGTGGGGGGTAGGAAGGGGGAGGGGGTCCAAAATTTTGGTTTTGGCACTTTTTTATCATGTACTATAACATATCAAAAGCGCGTCAAGATCAGTGATATTCGTGCGGACGAAAATTTAAAAAAGTATTATTTTGACCCATATATATGTGGCATTTCACGTCAACTCTTCCAGTGCCGCGCGGCGCGGCAGAATTAAGTCAAATAACTAAATTTGTAAATCGTTGTAAAAGTACTAAAATGCACCTAGAGAAAAAAACGAACACATGATTTCGATGGGAAATCGCATCAGCTTTCCGATGGTGAGGTCATATTTTCCGAAATTTTCAATTTTCCTGAGAAAAATCGCCGGAAAACCTTTAAAGTCGATTATCTCAAAAACTTCATTTTTAAGATTTTTTTAAATAGTCTAGATTGAAAGATCAGGAAAATTTCCATCAATATAGTTATTTTCCAAAGAGGCGTTTTTTGATTTTAGCGAAATATAGCTTTCGCTTACAACGTGGCGTGCATTTGTTTTCAATCAGTGAATCTTGGCTCAAAAAACACATGCACTCGAGTTCATTCGAAATTACCGGATATACTCTCCTGCGTCAGAACCGCGTTGGCAGGAATTGTGGTGGCGTGGCGCTCTATGTGCGCAATGGCCCGCGCTGTCGCTGCATTGCCTCTTCAGAGAGACCAAGAGTCTATCGCTATAGACCCGAGTTCCTGTTTGTACTCGTCGCCATATTTTACAGCAATATTTTACAGGACTTCTTCACGACATTCAATATCTCGCCACTGCCGTTCAAGCCCACGCATCATCCGGGAAGCACGCACACGACAATCGATTACATCTGCGCTGGAGGTATGCAGGCCACCGACACATGTCAGGTGCACTATCCGAGCATCTCAAAACACGACGCATTGTTGCTACCTTTCCGATCGAGGTGCCTGTCCACGCCGAGACTACGTTCAGCTGCCGTGACTTCCAAAGATTCGATCTGGTTCTATTTGGCGCCGATCTTGCTGCGATCAACTTGGTCCATGTGATCAGCCTGGAGAGCGTGGACTCCAAGGTCGAGGCATTCACATAATCGATGGTCGAATTATTCGATAGACACGCGCCGAAATCAGACCGAAGAAAAACTGGAAGCCGTGGTTTACCGAAGAGCTGAGGACTCTCGTGACGAGACGAAATCAAGCGTGGTGGCGGTACAGGCGCCTCGGTCGACGAGAGGACTTGCTTGCGTCCAGGAGCTTTCGTGGCCGTCTGCGTGCCGCAACCCGCCGGGCCCGAGCCACTTACTATCGGGACAGAATCTCGGAGTGTGGCGACCCATCATCGGCGTGGAGGATTGTTGGGGAGCTTGGCCTTGGCTCTCGCTCTCGGGACTCATTTGCGCTGCTGGTCAATGTCGACCGCCTGAACGAGCATTTCATTGGCTCCTCCATCGACCTAAACCTGCAGGATTCTCGCCCCGCGGCCAGGATTCCACCTCAGGATCGCTTTTTCTTTAATGAGGTAACGTGCTTGGATGTGCTTCAGGCTGTTAAACACGGCCGCTCTAATGCTCGAGGTGTGGACGATATCTCGTTGAGTCATGTGCTTGCGAGCAATTCTGCCCGTACTGTTTGACATGTTCAACGCGTCTCTTCAATCTGGTGTGTTTTCGAGCCTCTGGAAGTGGGCTCTGGTGCGCCCTTTGCCCAAGAAGAAGCTTCCACTTGATGCCAGCAACCTAAGACCGATAAGCCTTTTGTGTGCAGCCTCCAAGCTTCTCGAGAGCGTTGCTCTTGAGCAAATGAAGAGGTTCATAGACGAGCGTGATATCCTGGATTCTCATCAGTCTGGATTCCGCGAGCACCATAGCACGCATACTGCGCTGATTGACCTGATTGACGGTATACGCGAGGCGATCGATGTGAAGGACGTTATCCTTATGGTGGCTATTGATTTTCCAAGGGCCTTCGATCTTGTCAATATCGACTTGCTGATTGACAAGCTCAAGTTTTATGGCTTTTCGGACCAGGCCTGCTGTTGGATCGGCTCTTTCCTGTCTCGCAGACCACAGACTGTGGTTAGACCTCGGGGCGAAAGGTCGTAGCGGCTTGATCGCGTACAAGGTGTCCCGCAGGGAAGCCTGAGCGGCCCGCTACTGTTTTCGATCTTCATAAATGACCTGCCGCTGGTCTGTCACCACACCAAGCACCATCTGTATGCGGACGACTTCACGATTACCTGCCATGGGCCAGCCAGTCGCCCCGACCTAATAGTAAAACGAATGAACGAGGACCTCGCGCGAATTGCCCGGTGGGCCGAGGAGAACGGCCTGACCATTAACACGAAGAAAACACAAGCAATATGGTTTGGCAGTCGGTGCTACATTCGCGGGATCCATGCAGCAACGATGCCACCAATACGGATGTGTGACGAGACCCTGAATCCGGACGAGAGCATCAAGGTTCTGGGCTGTGTGCACGACGAGACCCTCTTGGCATGAGCATACCAACTACACCACCGCAAAATGCTTTGCTGCGCTGGCGCGATTGCGAAGAGTGGGTGACTTTCTAACCCGCGGCACCAGACTGATACTTGTAAGGTCCCTGGTTTTCCCGCATCTGGATTACGGAGCGGGACTCATGGCTGGCCTTTTTGGGGAGCTGCTGATCAGGCTCCAGCGCTGCCATAACACTGCGCGGTCTGATTTGTCACGGGTGTCCGCAGATACGAGCGCATTTCACCATCTTACGTCGAGCTGCGCATTCTCAAGCTCGGAGAGCGACGTAGTCTTCTGGTTTTATGTTTGTTGGCCATTATTTTTAGGTGCAGCGCACCGGCGTATCTGGCGGCCAGATTCACCTTCGAGTCTGGCAGCGGCGATCGAGGCAGCCGAAGATTGAATCTCAACTTGTCCATCCCTTTTGCGCGACTCAGCTGCCTGCAGAGTGCCTTTTTTATTAACGCCGCCAATCTTTGGAACGCCTTGTCGCACAAGATGAGGGTGCTCTATTGTAGCACTGGCTTTGGGAGAATCATTCGCCAGTATTACTTGCATAATAATATCGTGCCCTTACTCTATGTAACTTTTATTTTACTTTTTATTTGTTATTTTGTTTTGTTCTCTCTAATTACTATTGTTTATTTGAATGTTTTGTAACCAATATCACGCGAGGAGTGTCTTCCTCAGCATAGTATCTTGTAGCAAATTGTATTGGCTGTGACTATATAGGGCTACCCGCCCTTAGCCAAAAATAAAATACTCGACTCTACTCTACTCTCTCTATCTATCTCTCTCTCTGGTTTCCAGCAACATTGAAAATCTGTGGAAGTCTCAAACGCGCAGTCGCAAAATTTCTGCAAGAGTCCAGTGCTTCTATAGTGTCGTGTTTACGTTTCGTGTCGTCTTCTGCTGGTGTTTGGAATCTAAGCTCATTAATCTTTCGTCATGTCTCAGTCGGACACGTCGTCCCCTGCAAATTTTCAAGCCGAAACCGAACACATTATCAAATATGTCGATATGGCAAACCAAAAATTGGTTGATAAAATGTATGGAATTATGGATCGCCTTATAGATACGGTTGAATGTTTGTGTGCGTCGGTTAAAGATCTCGACCGTCGAAAATTTAAAAGTCGCCACTGCTAAGTGCTCTAAATTTATAGGCAGAGTTCCTGGTTTTATTGCACCTTACTCACAGCAGACTGACCAGTGCGAGATGCTATTGTCTGGCGTGCCATCTGGCCTACAGCTTTCCGACGACCTGGTCCTTGAAAAGGCCTTCTCTACTACGGGTCTAAAACATCACGAGCGATTCATAACGAGGACTCGACGCTGGAAACCAAGGAACCCACGCTCTGTCAAGGAACGCACTCGTGCCATCGTTTTCCAGTGCTCTTCATCGATTGTGCGCGATGGCCTTGTTGCTCAGTCGCATAAGCTGGAAAGAATAGGCAATAAGGATCTGTTTGATACTGGCGGTGAATCTCAGCTTTCTCTGAGTCCTTTATGGCCCAAAAATGTATACCATCTGCTTCGTGAAGCCAAATCGCTATCTCGTCATCACCAGTACCCCAGCCCAATCGTCCGTAATTTTCTGTCTTCATGCGTAAATCATCTCAGTCGGAGTTCATACCAATACTCACTAAGGAAGACCTAAATTCAGTGGCTTTGAAATTATGATTTCATTTACGTACCCAGCTGAGCTTAGCTGTCTATTTCATGTATTTTTCTGCCTTCAATTGTTCTCTAATATTTCTTAATACTTGAAATTTGCTTTCATTCGATCTCAAGCTTTCTAGTAGTACTTGTAAATATTGTTACTGATCGATATGTAAATATTACCACCATTGCTCTGTAATCGACTATGTATTATACTTTTGTATATTTTTTCTTATGGGCCACATGGGGTTCTACCCCACGGTCCGTATCAAATAAAAACTCAAACTCAAACTCACCCTCTCACTCTCTCTCTTTCAATGTCTCTCACTCTCTCACTCTCTCTCTCTCTCTATCTCTCTGATTTTACTGCTGCTTTCTGCCTTCGTGGCGCTTTTGTTTTGTAGGTCTTGCACACCAAATATTGCAAGGTTTCAAGTGCACAATTCGCTTTGCAGCATCTTTGACCCTGCAATTAATACTCAATCGGTTTTCAAACGAGCTCGACTTAAAGGTTAGTTTTCTAAATCATCGATACAGGCAAAATCGGAAGAGATCTCCAGTGCGCTGTCGCTACAGATTCGCAAGTTCTACTCAAGTCACAAGTGTCCTGTTACGTGTCGAGTTTGTTTACTTTGTGCTAGTGTTTGAAGATTTTTAACCTAATAAGTTCACGATTACGTCTCAATCAGAAACATCATGCCCGTCAGTAGCTCTTGAACCGTAACTGATGATATTCTGAAATACGTCGATATGACCAATGAAAAAGTGCTTGATCAGATGTTCAAATTCATGGATCGTTTAATGTCTAGGATTGAATGCTTAGATGCGTCAATTAAAGAGCTTGACTGTCGCTTTTCGAAACAAGAAGTTGCTGACAAAACGCAAACTCCATCTACATTACCACTCAACGAGGAGATAGAAAATATAAAAATCGCTGCAACTCAATTTTCTGAGTCTGTAGCTGACATGCCTAGCACCAGTTCCTGTCACTCTCCCCTGACTGACCAATGCGAGATGTTATTGTCTGGTTTGCCATCTGACCTAGAACTATCCGACGACCAAGTCCTTAAAAAGACCTTCTCCACTATGGGCCTGGAACATCACGAGCGATTTGTGACGAAGACTCGTGAATGCAAACCGAGGGACTCTTGCTCTATCAAAAAACCTACTCGTGCCATCGTCTTTCAGTGTTCTTCTCCGATCGTGCGCGATGGACTCATCGCTCAATCTTTTAAGCTTTCAAGATTTGATAATAAGACTCTGCTTAACACTGTGGTGAATCGAAGCTGTCATTAAGTCCTCTATGGCCGAAAAATACATAAAATCTGCTTCGCGAAGCAAAATCGCTAGCTCGTCATCTCTATTATGCTAGCCCGATCGTCCGAAAATTAACTGTCCTCATGCGCAAGTCACCTCGGTCAGAATTCATACCTATTCACTCTAAAATAGACCTAGATTCAGTATCACCGAATCCATAACTTACTTCTTCCTTTCCTATGTAACACTTCATCTGCGTACCCTCCCGACTCTTTCATGCATTGTCTCCTTTCACCCTACATATTCACTAATACTGTATTTAATACTTATAATTTGTTTTTCACTCAGCTTTCAATTTGTTTTTTTTTCGTTAAATTATGTATGCTTATACACTATACTTCGCTGTTCTAATTGTGAATAATACCACCAATGCTTTGTAAAAGCATCTACTTAAGTTTACTTTGTATATATTATATTTTTTATTCTTGTTAAACTGCCGTTCTGGCCTCATGTGGTTATACCTCAAGGCCAAAATAAAAAAACTAATCAATCAATCAATCTCTGAAGTTGAACGCTGAATCCATCTCAGCCATTCGATAGGAGCTTTTTCATGTCACCAAAATAATTCAGAACATCCAAACGGCTTATTGTTCTCCTGCTCCTCAACATCCTCAACATCTTACAGACGACTGTGACGCCCTGCTGTCAGACTTGCCTCTTGAGTCGACCCTCACTGACAGCGCCATCCTCGATAAAACCCTCTCGAATTTAGAACCGCCACAGCATACCCGCTTCATAACGCGCACAAAGAGCTGGAGCTATGACTTGAATCAAAATTCCACAAAACTCAGCACTTAAAGGACATTTTTTTTAAGAATTTGATCTGTACTAGAGGTCTCTATGATGAAAACTAACTGAGAAACCCTGCGCCATTGGATTAAGATGTGAAATATTAAACTTTCCAGGAGAAGCAAAAGAAAGAATTTATATTTAAAACATTGAAATCTTTTACTACACATTCTCAGTGGCCCACACATAAATCTCACTCGCACTTTCATTGTCAGACCAATTTGAGCTTTTTCACATCATTTCACTAATTGTTCCTATATAAACTTCACTCAACGCACATAAAATTTAGGCATCATGCGTGCATTCAGTTTCTCAGTGCTGCATGTTGCAACATACTAAGCACAAATGTTTTAGCTTTCAAAGTTGCATTTAAGCATTATTATTTCAAATGTCTTTTCTAAAAATAAAACATGCTATAATGTAGAGTATATATTTACTATTTTAACTATATCACTTGTATAAAGATATGTTTTACCGTAAATCAATCACTACACTGCAGCACTAAGAAACAATATAAACTAAATAAAATGAAGAATCTTTATTTTGATTGAAAGGCAATGAACTACTCTAAACTTTTTTAACAAAATTCACTTTACCAAAATAACGCAGCCTCATTACACAGCTGATTTATGTTGAAATTTTAGTTGCGCATGTGATATTTTTATCAATTGAATCTTCACATGAGCAACATAATTAATCTTTTTCTGCTCCTTCTGCTGTCGCAGTTCAATACTGCTTTATAAGAGAGACTAGCTTTTTGTTTAAAAATTTGATTCTCAAATTTGAACACCAGAAGCAGCACTAACAGCATAGTACTAACAGCCGAACGCCGAATTGATGTGCACATTTATGTCTAAATTAGATGATCAAAAAGAATTAAAATTTAACATGAATTGAAACTAAAAAAGTAGAGTTAGTAACATCATTTTATGTCCGGTTTTTTCTGAGTTACAAGAATTTCGGCATTACGTGTCATAAATTTTAGTTTTAAATATGACATATTTTCACCTAAAATCTTTGATAATGTTGAACCTGCAACTCAGCTTCTACACGTGGGGACTCGCCGTCTNCCCCCCCCTCCTCGTGCGACAGTCAGCGGCGCTGGGAAGACGAAGCGCCAGTAAGCGCCCAACCGCCGTCAAGCAACTGCTCCAATAAAGATCGTTATCCAACCTAACCACGCACGAGTGTTCATTCGGCTAACCTCTCCTCCTTGCATCACCGAGGTATCTCGGACCTCCGGGAGAAAGTCTCTCCCTGTCGAACCTATACACAAAAGCAGAAACGTCACCTGTCAACGATTACTACATAAACATAGCCTCCTTGTCCATGCAGTGGCTGAAGCTGTTGTTGTTCTGTTGCAATAAACATATAGTAGAGACATATTACATATGTATACTGTTTGATAAATAAAGTTATTGTATATAATAATACTTATTTTAATTGGGAGTGTGATTTTTCTATCCAAAATTGTATCAATGTGGAAAACCAGTTCAAAAGCCTACAGCTTCATACAACATTTCTTTAACAGCTTAAAAATCTTCTTAGATGATGATCTGTTGCCTTCTTCGCATTTGTCTTGCTTCTTTTGTATTGGCTTGTGCCTTCTTTTCAGCTTTGAGGTTCCGCTGTCTATCAATTATTTGAGCGGCTGTTGCACAATTTATGCCAGGTTTAGTACCTAGATCCTAGATTATTTTTAGTAGTTCTCTTGCACCATTACAAAAAGAAGCAATTGCAAGGTTTGTTTAGAGTCTGATGACAGGCTCTCTAAAAAAACTTCCTTGGGGCAGTATATCCAAAGAAGACCATTGAATGACTCATTGCCATTTTGAGTTTTTTCCCCAATGCACCTTCTTAGCAACTCAGGGCTGCTAAGGTCAATAAAAATTGGTCTGATGGCTTCCACGACAGCAGCAGGGATAGATGTCTATAGTGATACATCTTCTGTACCATTGGCAACTGCTTTTTGGAAAGTACACCAGGATTCATTACCAGATGGTCATAGATGATGCTGGGGCGACTCGTCAGTTGACAGGCGGTGAAAGTATATGGCCCAGATAGCTTTGTGCATTTCATTTATGTTAACATAGTGTTGGCAAATAGCATTGCCATAGTAGCTCTGCATTTCATTGATATCATTATCAGTCAGCCTACCTTTACCAGATAATGACTTGCCATCTGACAATTTCTTTCTCTTCAAGGAAAGTTTTAATTTCCTGGCCCGACTTCCAAAACGCTTTTGGACATGACAAACACACTCTATTTTAGTCACACCAGTAGACCCATATGGCTTGAAGGCAGAGATGGCATCATAACTTTTAACGTCTCCATCACCAATATAACAAGTATATTTCACTGTATATTTATCCACTAATCTGTTAAAGATGTTGCTAACAGTGGGAACTTTCATTGAGCAAGATGAACCAATGTGAGTCTTTGTGCAGGACTGTTGATGTTGTTGGTACAACTCATCCTAGAGTGGACCTTCTTCTGATCCATTTTCTGATGTCCAAATTGTACAAGCTGCACAGTAAGAAGACAAGACCTCACTGTATAGAACTTTTCTTGTATAGCAACAGTAATGCCATTTTTGGAGCTGAAACTTCTACGTTTTTGACACGTTCCATCAAATGAAGCAGCTACCACTCGTCGAATAACAACAGCTTCTGAGTCAAGTGGGGGATTATCTATTTGCTCTACTGTTGTCTTAATTATTTCCTCTTCAACAGCTTGCCTTTGATATTCTTCTGCAACTCTGGTGGATGATTCAAAAAATTTGTCCCTTACTTTTGTATAAGTTGATTGTGTAGATGGAGGCAACAGATCCATAAGACAACAGAACTTTTTGAGAGCTTCATAACCTCTTCCTATACATCTCATTGACATCTCATTGAAAATGATATCCTTCTATTGACTTCATCAGCTTTTCCTCGATTCCCAACAAACTTAGACGTGTGAAAATCGGCTGCACCTTTGCACTATTAGCAAGAAATGTTGAACTTGCTTCCTAATCCCTTTATATTACTTTCGTGCAGTTTTTTAGTTCCACCGCATTTTTTACATGCCAGATTCTTTTCTAAAGATTGAAAGAGGATATCTATATCGACAAGACAATAACCACTAAAATCAGTGAAGGGGTAGTCTTCAAAAGTCATTTTTTTCATCGAAGCGCTGAGACAAGTATTGTCTTCCAGCACAGAATTCCATACATTACACTTTCTTTTCCTACTGCGTAGACGACTACAACCTTTTCTATCAGCTTTTCCAATTATTTTATCGCGAAGTATTATTAATTAATAACTCGCTCATCACTGCAGCAAAAAACACTAACTATTGCTTCCTCCATAGAGGAAACTATGTGATGGGTTCGAATATGAGTTTTTGAACCAGACCTCGTACGACAATTTTGTTTACATTTTTGTAAACTAGATCGAATTCCCAACACATGT
>CACVKI010144205.1:3647-17828 GCA_902732785.1 Trichogramma evanescens
TACCGAGATTGAGCATTTACCGGTTCTTTTTTCTGTAAAAAATAAAAAATTGGGGTATCGGAGTGTACAGGGTTTATAGAAAAAACCCTCATCTTTCAGCCTGTTTATCGTAAAACAGAGCTTACGCAGCAAAAAATCAAGATTTTTCACGTCAAAGTGAAAAAAACGATGTTTTTGCTATGAATCAGCTGATGGCAGGCTGCGCAGTGCGTACTGCGCATACAAAATATACAGCTCTAGGCAAGAGTTCACTATAGAAAAACTTAAACTGAAAGAGCCTCCTTAATATAATAAAGTTAATTGTATTTATTAATCTCTCGTTACTTGTGTTCGTTTAATTATATCAATTGTAGATTACCACAAGGGGGGCGCCACGGGTGACGCACGGAGCGAATACACGGCATTACAGGCATACCACGACATCCCCACCTCGTTGCCTATATGCGCACTCACAGCAGATTCATACATTAAATAATTGTATTTTTTTGAGTACTAGTGAATTTTTCTACAAGTATCCGAGGTTTTACAGCCGGAAGGTGAGTAAAAGAAAATTTTTGAATGATTCATATAATGTTAAATACTTGTATACAGGTTTATTTTTTAAACTGCTTCAATGTTTCCGGTAACTGGCAATTTTCTCTAAAATCACAAAATAACCTTAATTAACCCAAGTTTTTGGTGGAAACGGTTTACGGTTGATCTCCTCTACACGCATGTGTTTATATTTCATAATCAGCGATAAAAATTCCATTTATACTGTTACAGATACAAACGATTTCAAATGAGTACATGTATCTGTTTTATATTTTACTATCCACATATCAGGATCCATTTACAAGTATGAATACTCATTAATAGGTAAGAAAATCAAAATAATACAGAAATATATCTATACCTTAGCTGTCAAGAAATATTTCTAAAGTTTTTGTATATTAAGTGTCTACTTTTTTCTGAGCACAGATCGCAGCACAATGCTTTGAGAAAATTTGACCAGACACCGGGCTAGATCAGTCAGGGGTAAACAGAGTGCCAATGGGATCGTGAAATCGTTTTAAAAGTTTTTGTGATTGTATGCGAATCGAACTTTGGGTTTACTGAGCTATCCCTTGATATTTACCTTCGATCAGTCCGTACGTTTCTTTAAACTATAAAACCATCTACGTTTTATCCTCTTAACAGTTCGTCACAACTAATACATTGCAATTTATGATACTACTTTACCAAGCCAAATAGTTTAATGTTTTCAGTATAGCCTAATTGTATATTATTCAAAGTGAAAGGCAAATTTTTTTTCTTACATTACGAATGTAATTTTCAGAAATAAAAGTTTTAACTTACTTACTGAGGCATAGCTATAATTATACTTTTTATACTAAAAGCTTTCGTGAAAATCGGCTCAGTGATTGGATATGCTATTTGGTAAAAAAATTTTTTTTTGTATTGAATATGAATGTTTGTCTTGGAGTTGTGCATTTTAATTACATGTAATAGAAAAACAGATATAATTTATAAAATTCGAAACTTTTTGCAGAAAAGAAAACTATCCAAGTGACTTAATAGCCATGACCATGCATCGATAACGGATAATTTATGATTTCAAGAATCGAACGAATACTTAAATAAATCATCACTCATTGATTTCTATATAAGTATACTACTAATTTCTTGAATTAGTTACGCAATTTCGCTTTGCACCTCAATGATTCTTTGTATTACAAAGTCCCAATGATTCTTCATATATCCAACGAACTAAAATTAACTTCACATTGATTTGTTTTCAATTCATACTTTTCATGCACGATTAATTCACAATCTAATTTATATACTTTTTTAAAAATATATGAAGTTTAAGATGGGCTATTTACTATGATAAACATGCATTCAGTTCGGTATAAAAAATCAAAAACAAGAGAGTGGCAAGACTAGAAAGCTTTTGAGGCTAGAAAAAAAGCTATTGTAGGCGCACGTTATAAGAGCATGTGAAAAGCAGGTAACAGTAAAGTACGAGTAAAAGTAGTACTAACAAAATGCACATGAACATAAACGCTGACTCTTGGCAATAAGAAAATCGTAAGGGCATATAAAATGGAATAAAACGATCGACACGTGAAAAGAAAAGTAAATGTGGAATTCTCTTCGCTCTTACGTATGTATCGAAAGGAGGAAAAAGCTTGAATTGTCTTCCATGTCTCCTTGGACTTGATCGGTTACTTTTCTATCCTGTAATAGAGCTAAGGAGCAAAGCAGACTCACATATTTTTTATTTCCAAGTTTGTACTTTCTAAGTTTTATTTCTACATTTTTAAAAAACTGACTCTGTTTAGATGAAAAATGAATACTTTGGAGAGGAAAAAAGAGAAATTATTCTTGAAATGTTTCGTGTCAGTTCGTTACAGCAATAAATCTATGAAACTAAATTGAAAATAAAAGTTTTTTCTTGCCAAGTAATCAAAGATTATTTCCGATGTTAATGAGTTCAGACTCGAATCAAGTCTCCCTCAAGTAAGAGGGAGAAAGAGAAAGTACACGTAGTTCTTGCAAGCTCCGTCGTAAATCTTTGCTATGTCATTCGCAGCGTGTTAACTTTTAACGAGTCGTACTAGTTGCCATTATTAAAGATCAAAGTATCTCAGCTATTCGGAATTACGAGAACAGAAGAGATAACACCGCCAAGCAAGTCGAAAGTTTATGTAAGAGTACAATTGCTATTTTCCAGATGTTTGTTAGCTTTTCATTACAGACTTTTCCAAAATTATGATATCAATGCAAGCTAAATTATGCCTAGCTACTGATTGCTGCCTTATTGCACTTCTCTTATAGTCTTAAGACTGAAGTGCACTAAAGATGAGGACAAAGTGTTTTACCGTTTAAATGTCTTCGTTTCGGTGGGTTGAGGAGTCACATAAAAATTAAAATTGATGCGCGCTGGCCGCTGTGCCGACATAATGTTTGAAATCAGCAAACTGTTAGTGAGTAAACTTTACATCTAACTTTGCACTCTTTCCTCGTTAGCCCAGGGCTAGGTGAATTGTTAGGAACAAATCAGGTGAACAGAAAAAAACTTTCTAGAGCAAAGATTTATTTTGACACCCACTGGTGGTATTTATTCTGTGAGCTGACTTTTTCAAGATTATCAAACTGTCAAAAGTAAATGTAAAATATCAAGAATATAATATTACACAATTCTATTGGTTCCCAAATTAACAAATATCTCATAATTATGTTGCTTCATTTTTTCGTGTAACATTACATGCATGAAAACTGGCTGTTCTACTTTATGCTTTTCGCGAAAAGCAATGTAAGAAAAAAAAAATATTTTTTATAGATAGATAGGATGGACAGTTGTATAAGACTAGCAGAACGAATTCACAAAATAAACTAAAATAGTAGTTTTACAGTATTACATTGTACTTTTTGCATGTTTTTTATAATTATTGAAATAGTGTTGCAAGAAAAAATGTTTCGATTTCAAAAACAGAAAATATGAACCGAATTTTTAATCAGCAATCCTTCATTGTAATCAATATTCTGATAGGTTTGACACCTTCGACCTTTCTTATTCTCATTTCAGACGTGATCTGCTGACTTCTCATTCATGAATGTCAATGAGTTCATGCTTCAAACCTAAGCTAGATTTTTTAGATAAATTCGGATATTGCATTATCTTATACGAATTTAAATTAAAAATTAAAATTTTTTTTACAATATCATTCTCATTGCATTACAAAATATTGTGAAAACTATAATCATAATTTTATAAATATTATAAATTTAATATCATTACACAAAATTATAAAATACCAGTAGTTTTGTCGAAATAAAAAAATCAACGTCTGAAAGAAATTAATAGTCTTACAATCGCAGACCGCACATACAATATGGTTTGATAAGATAACTCATAGATTCGTAGTTTTACGAGTTTTCACCCAAGCAAAGGTACTTGTCTTTTCCGACTCTCGTGTCTTCCTTCATAAACACGTCGAGAAAATAGTCGGAGCGCAGAAGTAACAAGTTTTCGTGATAATTCAACGCATTACATATATCCTAGGGCTGTTCCAGGCGTTTCTTTATTTCGCTCTTCTGCGCGGCAACGAGTTTGTCGCCCGAGCGATTCACGCTATTGCCGCAAGATCGTCTCTTTGCCTCTGACCAATTTGTTACCTCAGGTTGTTCTCGTTTTTACTTGTCTCGTTTGCGCCACGTTTTTCTCTCCTATATTTTTGCTTCATCTCAAAACTCATAATGTCCACGTGTAACAAAAACAGAATGAAATGTCAACCAGTATATCTTTTTAGGAGTAAAAACAAATTTTTTCCAAGAACAGCAGAAACTGTAAATTTTTATTATTCATTTATTTTCTTAACCAAAACTCTACTTATATGAAAATCATTTTAATAAATGAAAATAAAATTTGTAACGTTTTAGAAAAATCTCTCATTGATTAAATTTATTGTGATAAATATTACATCGTTCCAACAAACTTTTAAATGAAAGAGAAGAATTGTCAAATTTATCGTAGTGAAGAAAATATTATCGAATAAAATGAGAATAAAAATCTGAAATATCTGAATTTTCGTATGACACATCCTTTACGATTAGAAAATATCGATAATTGCTGTTAGCTTTTTCCTTGAAGAGAGGTCAGTGCAAATGTTGTCAGAGTGTTTAGTGTTAGTTCAGTTAATCAATTACTGTTAAAAGATCATCAAAAAAGAAATTATTTATACAAGACATACATCCCATCAAAGCTGTGGCAATATTTATCATGTTTTTTGGTCCATATAATCCTCGCTAACAACTCGAGACCAGCAATTATGTATTGATCTCTCAATTACTAGTGTATTTACAATTTATGCAGCGACAACGTCACTGATACTTTTATCGGGTGCGAGAAAAGCTCGCAAACTCCAGTACCTTTACACAAGTAATAGGAGAAATTACAGTTGAAGGTACATATTAGTTACCGTTCACTTAGTTAGAAAGAGTAGCAATTCTAACTGATTTTCAGTTACGTATGACATCCTGAAATGTCACAAAGTAGATTATTTTAAAATAACATATTATTATTTAACGACATTCACTCTAATTGTAATATGTTGCATATGAAAAAAATATTATCGATTTATCAACATTAATACATTATCCCACGCGTTTGAATTTGAAACTTTGAACTTTGTTAAAATACTTAGATTTTAATCAAATTCATTAATTTATAGCTTAAGTTATTACGTAAAGTATTTCAACAGTGACAACCTATTTGATTTTATTGAAGTTAATGTTTATAATACCGTTCATAACAAGTGTGCAGATTTTTGTAAATATCATCATAACAATTATTGTGTAGCTATTATTTTGAGTATAATTCGTAAAACACTTGCAGGTACCGTGAAGCAACTTTTAGAATAAGTGGAAAGAAAATGAAAGTGATACTTCAAAAAGCAATTACTTTTGTCTGAAATTAAGGGTAACGTAAAATCGAAAATGATAATTGTAGCTAACATAGTTTTAATGACTGTTCATTGGGAAAAATCGACATTTTCCCATTTCAAATGAAAATTTACAGTAAAACAATCAATATTCCAAAGGCTTAACCACAAGCTCGAGTAATCTCTTAAAATTTAATCTTAAATCTTATGACTATCATACTGCTCATTATTCGAATGTTATCCGTTATTGGTTAATGTAATGATTTTTTTTAATATTTAATTTTTATTACAAAATATTATAAAAAGCAACAATTATTATACTATTACTCCAAAATTTTGTTCTTATTTTGAAACAACTAATATCCTGAAGCTTTTCCTTCATCAGATTCTAATTTTTGACCAACCACTTATTTCTTCATACTCGAATAATATAAAACGAAAAAAGTTTATTTGTTGAATATCACCGAATTTTTAAGTAATGATGACAGAGAGTACCCTCGTGTTAACTTTGGATCGATAAAATAGTGACAGAACAGGATTGTGGTTTTGCCGTAGATCATATTCTTTCGTTGAAACTGCATTAGAAGTTCTTAGTTAGAAGAACTACTTCCTTATTCTTGTAAAGTAAACACTGACAAAATTCTAAGTTAATTTACATTCTCAACTTATATTTTTTTACATACATTTACTGGTTCGTTTTAGATCGGCTAAAATTAAATAAAGAGTTCCCAAAGCCAAGTAAGAGATAAAACCACTCTGAGAATTTTCATGAACAGTTTTCTAGAAATCAATATGGTTACCAATATGAACTCACAACATTCTTACGTAACTTGATGAAAACTTTTAATTTCGTCCTAGATTATGTATTCATTAATGTATTGTAGTGTATTTCATTTTTACTGAATATGAATATTGCAAAAAAAGCCATAATAGTCACGTTGTACTTTAAAAATAATTTTAAAAAATCCATTCAATTTTTTCAATGAACTAAAAAATAAGATTTTATAAAGCTAATTCTAGTGTAAGTAACTTATTTTTATACTGGTCTTTGTAGCAATTAAGATTTTATGTAAATAAATGAAAGCTCGCGTAAACTTGAAACAGAGCCTCAAAGCTTCATTCAATGAAAAACGTACGTTCGTGTACTTACATCTACTTACATGTTGACGTTCATACACAGGTAGAGAAATATGCTAGAATTCAAGTATGTTTAATGTCATGCTTTATGCCAAATCCACATGTGGCTTTAATGAGCTCACGCCTCTGTGTATAATATGGCACTCAGCGATGTATGTTTATTACGCTTCCTTCGTTTGCATTTCGGCGTCTCCCTTTGCGCAAAATAACTGCGCATGAATATACAGGGAGAAAAAAATCTTAGGAAAGCTATCAATGCGAAATGAAATTCAAATAATTAATAAATTCTATGATGCGTGAAAAAAAATGTTACGAGAATTCATTTATTGACCGTAGTCATTTTAATGATATCGTCCCAGAAGCACGGGACAAATCAACGGTACAGTTAACAGAAGAAATGTCAAATCAGAACTTGCGAGCTTGAGAGTTTAATTTTAGCGAAAGAGCGAATCTTCTTTAAAAAAAAAAAAAGTCAATCCGATACGCTTAGCGTATACGGACTTGCACCAAGGGAGTTTATTAATAATACAAATGGATGGTCGTAGAGCTGCTGGAAAGAGAAGTGCGAGCAATACAAGGGTACAGTACGCATTCGACGACATGCTGCTTGGGATAATAAATGATCCATTACCGCTGGTATATACACTTTTCCCTCTCGTCTTTTCAATGCGCTGCGCGAGGAATGAAGCTTAGTATAATACATTCTTCGCGCGCACTTCTCGCATTCGTATAATTGGCCCATGACGATGAGCTCAACTGAAGAAAGTTTGTTGAATATCTCGTTTGAAAATATCTTCATGCTTATTGAATTTCACTCACTATAATTAACACGAAATGCTAAAATATATTTTTTGAATAAACTTCAGAATCAACGCATTTTATGGGGAAAAAATTTGATCGGCTCTAACAATAGAAATCACTCGTATCTATTGTATTTATTAAAAAGCTTCAAAATCTGTATAGTTTATATAGAATCTATTGAAAAGTTATAGATAGATGGTTGAATTGATCTTCATGAGGCCTGCCTTGTGATTTACACTGTGCGTGTACGCGTCGATGAATAGCGTGAAAGCTTGTGGATACACAATGTACATTCAAAAAATCAGAAAGTAAAATTTAGGGTGCCTCGACTGGCGTATGTCAAAAATAGTGAGGTGCTATCGATATACGCAGTATTAATTAAAAAAAACCAACCACGGAATTGAAGTAATAAATATGCAGCCATATTGCAATGAAGTGTACTTAGTATGATACAAATAACGACGCTCCACTTTCATTTAAAAAGTATTTTGAAATTGTGCATTATCAAAAATTTGGCTCGATGTTTGAAGGATAATTAGATAAAACTGATCGGCAAGCAATCTTGATTTTTTCTACAAAATTTTATCCATCGTCGACTACCCAAAAGTTTTTGCGCGTTCAAAGTATATACACTAACGAATGCCCTCGTTGGTTAGAGCCGAATTTCGCTGCCTCACCTTGCGGGCGTCGCTTTCATAAGAAAGCTAGCGTACGTGGCTTTATGCAAATCACACAATTTGCTGCAGGGATGCTGGATAATGTAGTGTACGGGTCAAAAGGCACAGCTACTTGCATATTGCCGCATGTGACAATATGTATAGTTCTTGATGCGGTACCTAATCAAATTTTCACGAATGTATATGGTCGATTCTCAGTGAAATTGAATGGTTGTAACATTCCATTTTCAATTCGCAAGAAAAACTTGTTTTTTCCATTTTATGAATATCCCCAGTTGGAATATGGAGATAAAGTGTGAAGCTTTAATCGACATTTTTTGTTTACTCCAAAAAATGCTTCACGTTTTTTTGCTACTAAATTATCATTTTTATTCTATATTTATCAGGTAAATAATTGTTGAAATACACTTTCAATCGTCGTTTCTAATTTTTTAAAGTTGAAATATATACAATGGACAATCAACATTTTCAAAACTTTGATTGACATATAAATACTTTTTTTTTTTGCCACTTACGGAATTTTTACAGATAAAGGTACTCGCCATCTAGTGCACTAGATCCTCCACCATGGTAGAGACTTGAATTGGTACTATCGAATTCAAAGCTCGTCTAAATTTTTTAAAATAATTAATTGTCGTTGATATGACATTTGAAATGCGCTCAATATTTGTAATATAAGTGAATCAGTAAAATCGTTAAGAGCATGTCAAGTAGTGGTAATGTACTTTAAAACATTTTTAATATTTTTTCTTATTTGGTCATAGACCATGTTTAATGCTGAACATTTCTACCAGGGTCTTGATTGCTACTATTTTAAAAAATTACTCAGCTCTGTCACGAGTAACTTTTGGAGTAAAGCACTACATGGGTTTATTCTGTAATTTTTCATACTTTTGAAAAAAATACTTTAAAAGGTTTTGAGCACATTGCAAGCTTGCTACTGTACTGGAAAAATAAAACTCAAAAACGAATAAGGTTCGGCCCAGACTTTCGTTACCAAAAAATTTACAGAGCTTCCTTACAATGCCAACTAATATCTCCTAAATGTTTTTTTAAGCTTTTTTAGTCTAACAGCCACGAAAAAGCCAAGAGTATTGAAGAACGTAAAAAAGTCAAAAAAGAGATAAAATAGCATAGAATAGCAAAAAATAGACGGTTGAAAAAATTCTATTAAGATTTCGGGACTTATTGTAAGACATTGTAAGCAAGTTTTTCATGGCAAAAGAAAAACTTTTAGACCATTCGATTTGACTGAGAGTCGGTAATATATATTGTATACGCGAAAATACCTATAGTTTGTTTATTATAAGCCTTGTTGCTTGTTCAATCAAATTAGAATTTGTTATGCTCGCAATACAATAACATATGATAAAATGAAAAATAATTTATGTGGTGATCGTATGGCTGAGTTTGCTCTCGGCTTACAAATGAGGCTAACGCTACTAAACGCAATATTATTGATAAATTTAAAACGACGAACTTATGTCTGCGTATTAACATGAAAAGCGAACGATTTTTCGTACGCGATTAATAAACTGTATAAGCTAGCCATACCGGCTCCGCGTAGCTGTAATATCGCGTCTGCTCATTTTGCGTAATTAGCACTCGCAGATTTTAGTTTTTTTCATTCCCCGTCGAGTGCATGCACGAAGTTCCCTAGA
The DNA here is from genome assembly GCA_902732785.1 of Trichogramma evanescens. NCBI lineage: Eukaryota > Metazoa > Arthropoda > Insecta > Hymenoptera > Trichogrammatidae > Trichogramma > Trichogramma evanescens. The sequence goes on from CACVKI010144205.1 coordinate 13,350, forward strand.
CTAGATGGTTCATTAAGTTGATAGAATTTCCTGTCGTGACAGTACTGTACACAACTCCGTAACGCAATTCTCAAACATTCTCGAATATTTTGCACTGCGCCGTGCCAGTAGCTCGGCGTACATACGTTATAACGTTTTTGCGAATTTAGCTATACTGTCAAACTCGCGTGCGCGCCACAGTGTCCCTCGCTGCATTGAAACTCCGCCATTCAGGCTACACGCCTGTACTCTAATGTAAAGTATCAATTACCAAGCATGACTTTTCCCGTTTAGGATCTATTAACCGGGCGCATAATATTCTATTGAATTCAACGCTATTTACGGAGCAAAGCAGTGAAACAAATACAATAGACCTTTGCCATCAGTTTTTCGATTTTTTCTTCAAGTGGAATCGGCAATAACGAATCTAAAACTTAATCTTTTCTGGTTAGTCCGTTGATTCTTTTATTCCTTTGTCTTCGATTCTCAAGTCCTGCACCGAGAGATCGACTTTTCCCATTCCTAACATTTTTTCCCTCTCGGCGTTCGACCGCTCGATGAGGTATTAACTCACTGTCCACTTCGAAGAATCTCGACTTTCTACAAGATTTTACTGCTCTCAGTATGAATCCTATTTTTTCGCAATGCCCTTTGTAATCCATCAAAAGATTAACTCAAAAAGTTTTTTCAGCGAGTGAAAGTATTGAAAAGTGCCGAGAAAATTTTTTCTTAACTAGAACTTTTGTTGTATTTTTTTATTTTGAGTTTTACTTTTCTTTTATGAATAAATCGAATTCAGCAACTAAATATGGTTTTTCAAACTTGATACTAATTGATACTTCGAGATAGAATAATCAATACTTGTAATTTATTTATTGAAATTCAATAGTAACTTTTCATTGATTGCATGTTACAAGTAACGAATTGTTTGAGTGCGCACACATCTTAGTTTTCACATATTTATAAAGTAGTATATAGGCACGTCCACCAATTACGAATCGAAATTGATTTTCCGCAGTATGATCACAACGTGCATATCGGTTTGATCTTAAAAAAAACGCGTCATTTTTAAGTTTGGAATTTCTTCTTTATTTGTCCAAACAATATAAATAATGTTCATCCGAGCTTTAATCCGACTCAGATTAGACGAGCTATGCTGTTACTTTTCATTATCAATCAGCGAAACTCGTCACACGTACGTCTCTCGGTTACATTTTCAATGCTCGTTCGTTGACTCGGCACAAGCCAACAAAAACTACATAGCAGTAGACTAAATTCGTTTTTTGCTTTTCAACTTAATCTCCGCTGTTAAATTCCGTCGACAAGTAATAACAGTAATAGCAGTATGCTCATAACTTTTTATTAAAATTTTAATTTACGACTACGGCTTAAATATTTCATAAAATCGCATTCTGAAATTTAGAAATGAACAATTTTTTAAATTGTACTGCACTTTCCAGCGAAATTAGTTGCCCAACAAAAATTCAATATTTATGGCAACGGCAATCATAGCTTCATAAATAAATTCAATATAACAAAACCTGCAACGATAACTTTAATAATAAGTCCCATAATAGAGATTTTAATTGAAAAAGGGTTTTTATTCGATTTTGTGTTAATATCAAATGTTTCTTATAAATGATATTGTTGAAATAAAAAGTTTAAAATGACTGCTGATAATTTTTCATTCAAGACCCAAGCATGAGTTTACATTATTTGTTCATATTTCGCTTCAAATATTTTTCCATTTTTTAACGCTCCACCACTTTAATACTGACAAGTAAATTCATTATAACGTGCTACTTTGTATAAAGAAGTAAATTAACGCGCGTGCGACAAAATCCAATTGCAGCGCTACACCGTCGTAAATGAAAATAGCTTTGTAAATAAACTTGAAGCATGTATTGACACTGGCTGCATGTTTTTCCAGGCGTTATTTTTCTCGCAGAAGTGCCTTAAACAACGGGAACTGTGAAATGATAAAAAAACCGCGTTTCCGGAACTTTTGTGTTTTGTCCATTTTATTCATTATCCCATGTGCATTACGTGGATTAATCAAGAACAACGGATGGATGGCCAATTAAACAGTTTTTTCTACACGTATCGATGAAATATTAAAATATTTAGAGGCAGTTCATTTGCACTTGAAAATACAGTGTTTTTGCGAGCATATTCAATTAAAACTGAACAATCACCAACATCAATATATAGGAAAAACAAATCAAACCCTTCTAGTTATATTTTCAAACCAAGTATTTCTAGGTCATGTCTGATATAACATAAGCAATCACTAAAAAAATGTGTAAATAAATAAAAAAGTAAAAACATTCATCGTTAACAAAGGTGTATCCTGATTCTACTTTTTGATACATACAGCATCGTCTGCATAGTTGCTTACATCTAGGAGTATTTTGTTTTGGAAAAAGAATTTGCGGGTCACGTAGTTGCAGTTTCTTGGAACGCCTCGAGGTAGTCACATAGAACGGAGATCTAGCCAGGCCAAGAAATGAAGAAAGAGGAAAGCTTTTTTATCTTCTTGCCAACCTGTTTTTTCTTATGCTCATTTTGTTTCTTGGCAGTATAACTTTTGTACCCATTGCTCCAAACTCACGTATAGGCCTAACTTTACTCTACATACACATATGGTCGATTTTTGGTGAAATCGAACAAATAGCATACGAACGACGAAAAATGTCTGAAGCAATAATCGGTCGAAGCTAATAAACACGCTCACATATCCGTAACTAAATGTTTGTAGATAGTTAATATGGAAAAAAAAGAAAATGAAGGGCAGAAATCTGCAAACAAAAAATTTCAAAAATTATAACAAATACTTCCTTTAAGTTGCCCCATTTACCGAAATTACAATCAATAAATAAACATGTATAAAAATGAGTTTTTGATATAAAAATAGTAATGAAACGCAAAAATGAGTTTACAAGTAGATATAAATATAGACCAGAGTACTCAAAAACTTCAAAAAATCTAAATTGGCTCTTATTTTAACCCAGAATGTTGCAATGATGACACAACTCGAATATTTTTCTTTGAAAATTATTCATATTAATTCAGTAAATACAAAACAGCGTGAGGTATGGATCCTCTAAAAATGAGGCAAAACTGCAGCAGAATAAATTATATGGAATTTCTTTGACTTGAAGTAGTAACTCTGTTGCTCTTGTTTTCCTTGAGAAGTTTAGTGTGCGTACCTCTCTGCCAGTCTAAGAACGGGGAATTATTTTCTTAACAAACAAATATTTAAATATATATTTGCTGGCATTCGCACATATATACATGGTAAGTTGATGCAGTTGCCGTTATTTATACTATGAAATGAACCACATCTTCTACGACTGGAAAAAGGAGAGGCAGAGTAAGCGCTTGCACTATGCTTATTTTCCGCACCGTTCGCTGTGGGACGATGATTCGAAGGAAGTGCTACGGAGCTCGGATGTATACCCAAGCGTTTAAAAGAGCTCAATTAAGAAACCAAATGAATAGAGCCGCGGAACATTACGACTCGCGGTATGCAAGCGGCGGTGGCGGCTGTTGCTGCTGCTGCTCAGAAAAGAGAACTAGCTCGCGAAGAAAAAGCTGCAACGAAAAAAGCTTTACACTGTGACATCGCGTCGTCTTTGAAAGCCAGCTCGAATCCAGCTTCAAGCGCTGCACCGACTGCAAAAAGTTTTCAGCTTTGTCTGTCTTTTTCGCGTATTCTCGTTGCCCCGCTCGCGCGCATCTGCTGACCAAAATAAGAAAAAAAGGCTGTGTAAGCAGACGATGCGATTATGCTGCAGTCCAGGGATTTATATAATAATATTATCATTCTGCCGAGTTTCTTTTTAGTTTCACGGAATGATGCCAAGAACTGCAAGTGGCACTAGCCGATATCCCTTCGAGCCGACCTCTCCCCCGTCGATTCAAATTTACTCGCTCGTGAACGAATCATCAAAAGACATTCGCAGATTACTCCCTTTGATCCAAGCGCTCAAATCATTTGAGCTTTCAGAACGAAGCGAAATTAACTTGCATTCCGTGAAGCAATGATGACGCTCTTTTTTCCTCTTTTGTTGCAGGTGTTGAATGTTTAAAAAATGTCAAGCTCGAAGTCAGTCCTCAGGCGGTGGAACAAGGCCACGAAGCCACCCTGAGATGTCACTACGAGCTCGAAGAGGCGCCCCTTTACTCGCTCAAATATTATCGAGGCTCGTACGAGTTCTATAGGTATTCGCCCAACGAGAGGCCTCAGACGAAAATTTTCAATTTTACTTGGATCGAAGTTGACGTGAGTATTTATACTCCATGTACTCGGCCTTATGGCTTTTTTCAACGTGTGACTATTTGCAAAAACATATTTCAGTCAAACAAATCCGACGAAAGGCAGGTGACGATTAAAAATGTAGATTTTCTACTATCTGGGAATTTCAGCTGCGAGGTGACAACTGACGCTCCGACTTTTTCGACAGCGACCAGCACCAAAATCCTCACTGTTGTTTGTAA
>CACVKI010144208.1:0-14067 GCA_902732785.1 Trichogramma evanescens
AGTGCTATAAGACGTCTCGTCTTGGCACTAAAAATTTACACAAGACCATTGTAACCGTAAGATTACAAAAGTCCCGTCTCCCGACGTGACAATATGCACAGTGTTCGAACATCATATTTTATCATTTCAAAACCAAAGTAGACTCGATATCGCATTTTGGAGCTCGCACAGGTGGACTTGGTCGGTTGGGCCGGTCACCGTTTGTCACGAAATGGACTTGGTCGGTTTGGCATTGTGCTGTACCAAGCGATAGACTCAATTTTCGAACTTTCTGGCATTCGCACATCAAAGTTTACACTAAACATAGATGTTTTACGTCATAAACTCGATTTCGAAAAAAATGGAGTTGGTCGGTTCTCCCTTTCCACCACAGAAATATGAATGTTAATCTGATTTACAATATTTTTGCAACATTAAACTATGTTGCACCTACAGTTTCAAGTGGCTTTGACCGATATAAAGTGTATAAACTATAAATAAAAATAAAAACATATTCGACTTTTTTGCGGACGATAACTGACGAAGCGGTACCAGTTATTAGCCACTTCTGTGAGCATACAATAGTATACAGCTAAGGTTTCCGATGGATACACGGGTCCTGATTTTTGCATAAAATCAATTCAAACAGCACTGATTCAATCAGCTCTGAACAAGTAACCATGATTTATTATTAGATTTGATTATCTAAACAAAAGGTGATATTAAATTTTGATAAAACCTTGCACGATGGTATTTCAATCATTTACTGGACATAAGCCGGTAATTTAATCGAAAAGTAACCAACAACTTACTTTTTCAAGATGACTTGATAAATAATTATTTCTAATAATATCAGCGACGCTATATTGATTTTTCAATATTATCGATTGATTGAACTTTTAATCAGCTATGCTGAGCAATGGTGATCTGTTTCGTTTTTTAAGTCGCATTCATTCAATTTCCCTAGATATTTAATCGCTAAAAAACAAAACGGTCAATCACTAGTCAGTTTACACTATGTGGTCCAACAAAGTATTACAATTATGCTCGAAATCTAGCGAACAGACCCTTCTCCTCCTCCTTCAAAGTAATGACAGAAACAAAACACGAAAGAAAAATGATATTCATTTAGTAACAAACAAATTCAAAAGTCTTATAAAGCCAACTACTGCTGCAGTCACAATAATATATACATCGCGTGACTGTGTCTGACTATCTCTTGTGCTCCATTCAACCTCACATGTATATGGGGCAAATTTACTGAACTATTCTAACGCTAGGCCACACAGCGATATTTAGCAAGATCACTCATTTTTCAAGCATCATAAAAAAAGCTTCAAGTTCATTTTTTCTTAAAAATGAAAATTATAGGAAAATCAAACTGCACTAGAAGGAAGCTGAAAAAAAGTTTAATATCGGTGTTCGAGGCATGAGATATGATTATTGGAAAGAAATCCGAGAGCTGAATGGGGTAAACATAGCCGACATTATAAAGCAAAATAAATCAGACATTATATCTATATCTATTATAAATGAAAAAGTTTGCCATTACAAAATCATAATACTCCCAATAGTAAGTTGAACAACGGTAAAAATCTGCAGTCCAGGAGGTCGAGCACTAATTTTATTTTTTTGTATTTTTTATGTTTCTCATTTTAGAAATACATGTGTAAAGTGAAGTATTCGATTTAAAATCACTTCATCATTCGATTGAGCTGATAAAAAACCATACAAATAATATTTTTTGAGATATCGAACTTTTAATGTTTGCTGGCGTTTTTTTTTCGAAGAATAACAAATTTCGAAAAACCTGACGCCATCATTGAAATTTCAAGAAAATTCTGTAGGAAATCAGTATTCGATTTTCCAAAAGACATTAAGTACTTTTAAGGTATGTTAAAAATTAAGTGATTGACCCCATATATCTATACCTTTTTTCTTTCGCAGTTTGTTAAATGTGTGCTAGCTACAGGGGTTGGTACTGGCTGGCTAGCTCTAGTCCGCGTGAAGGCACAAATTAGCTAGAAGGCTTAAACGTTGCAAAATTGTGCCTATCAACCTTTCAGATCTTTCTCCTTCTCTTTCTATCGCAGTAATATGCCGTACGCTAGAACAATTATAAGGGTGAAATGCGGGACTTAACGGTGAGAGCTTTATTTACAATCTACAACGTAAGCGTATGGAGAGGTTTCAGTAGTTGTTACTGTTATTGTTCTTGTTTTTCAGCAGCACTTTTGCAATCGTTAAAATAAAAGAAATGAATACTCCCAACGAAGAACTGGAGGAGTGTTGGAATTCCAAATGTTAATTTGCACCAGATATAATCAACCTAAAAGTTTTTTGAATGAGCGATTTGACTTTTAATATTATCATTCGACATGAACTAGAACGTATAAAATCAAAATTAGAATAACGAATATGTGGATGATATCAGTTAAAATTGTGTTTTGAAAAAAAAAACTGATTTTGGCGCGAATGAGAGCAGCTTTTTGTTTTCCAATCTTCCAAATGAATAATTGTAAATGGACAAAGCTTCAGACAAATTAAAATTTTTTTGACATTTATAGCAGTGTTAAATGGAGATGAAATGACACGGTAATGACATGGCACGGTATTGACATGATTTCGCCTCAAAACCTATGGTTGCGAGTTTACTTTTAATCTAAAAACCGACAAAAACGTTCTCAGACATAGTCATGTCAAACAATTTTGCACTATCAAAATGTTCAAAAAATCTCCTGGCTGCTCTGCAGCAGCTCGCACGGTGATGACCAAAATTCACACCATTGCTAAATGTGCCCAATAAAATCGGTTCAAAATAAAATTACGAATTTTTAAAACATTTCCCGTTTATAAAGCACGTTCAAATGAAGGTAACCCACTTTGTTCGGATTCGATTGAATGTTTTTAACGGTTCTGTGACCATCTAAGTAAAAAGGTTATAAAAAGTCACCATCACAAAAGCGTCTGAAAAACTAAAGGCACGGTAATCACAAATATATAGGCCTATTTTGTTGAGAAAAAAAATCGAAAAGTTCATTTGATAGAGTTGATATACATTCTGAATGAAAGTTGTCAGAAAACAAAAATTTTGATATAAATTAGAATATCAAAACATTCGACTGATTTCGTGTACGGGGTGGTGGCATGCAAAATATTGTAGCCGATATCGCCCATATAGAAAATGCGAAATTATAGATTTATTTAATTATTTATAGTTCCAATAATCTCTTTTGAATACATTTTTAACCACAATTTCAAAGAATGTCGCTCTTTTTCCACCTTGCATCTCTGAATGAAATAATTGAGATATCGATTGGAGAATATATTAGTTTCATATTTATTTTTTTGGCACTTCTCGATAGCGAACACACTTTTTGGTCCTGTCAGTATCCACTATTGGGGGGTTTCACTATGATTACTTATGTTGAGAATCGTTATGAATAATTATTGACAACAAAAATTGCACTCGATAAAGTTCAGGACTTGATCAATAACATTAGGTTTGATGATATAGGATCAATAGTTTCAAGTGCTGCGTCTTTAAAAAATCCATTATAGGACGTATATGACAATTATAATTGTTAAAAACTTCATTTGGCAATTCATGATTCTTTATTTCTGCTGAAAAGCTCAGTTTAGTTTTATAAGAAATCCTACTCATATGTTATGTACAGGTAATTATGAAAGATTATTTGCTTATATGGGTATTTGTAAGCTTATATGTATTTTTTTTTTAGTTATGTTTGTTATGTTTTGTTAGTTTAACTACCTTAAATAACTGAGTCATGATTCTTACAGTAAAATTACCTGCAGCATGACTCAATCATATATAAGAGTAAATCTCGTGAAATTGTAATATTTGTGTCAACTCCACAATATTTTTGTGAAAACTTAAAAATTACCAGGGTGCGTCGTTACCCGAGCCTTCTAAACTCTTAGAAAAAATTCAACTAGTATTTTAACGATTTTTTTAAAAATCCCAATATCCCAATAGGCCCCACCATGAATCATCACAAAATTATGGGGAAAAATAGTTTTCGAGTAGCAGAATCGAGTGGTATGTCTATTTTTAGTGTGCGTGCCTTGTAAAAAAAGTTATATACGATATAAATATAAATTTTACTTGCACCCATTGTTGATTTTCAGTGCATTTTAATCGAATTTTGCGTTGCACGCCAACAGTTTTACTTTAAATAGCACGATTTACATTGCCGATTGTAGTTTTCGACATTTTGAAAAAGATGGTGCTATGTGTTTTTTCTTAAATGTCAAAAAATCAATATTTTAACCAAATTTAGGAGCAAATATTGTATTAAAAATATGGTTCGTCAGCTTCAGCTTTAACATGTACTTTTTTTAATCTCCAAAGGCCCTCATCCGAATTTGATGAGCACTATTTTTCAGGTTTCTGAATCACTTACACTTACTAAGTCCCCAAAAAAATTTCACAAGTGTGCCAAAAAAAAAAAAAAAAATTTTTTTGGTAGCAAAATGTTAAAATTTCATGAGATTTACTCATAACTAAACAATGTAATATGAGTCTAGTTCGAAATCGTCAAGAATTATAAAAATAAATGTATTTTTTTTTTTCTATAGATCAAAGTAAAGGAGAAAACTCTAAAATTTTTGAAACTTTACTATAAGTATATAACCATCCACCCATAAATATTTAAGTTTTATAACTTGTGTTTCTAGTGAAGCTGCTTATATGAGAAGTGAACAGTATACACATACGGGTATTATCGACTTTCTCTGGTCTCGCATTGCATTATAAAAGTTCTATACATACTTATAGCTATATAAGCATCGCGTGGTTTCGATAAGATACGAACTATGAGCTTTTCTTTTGAAAATAAAAGTCTATATACAGGCCGAGTTATGCATGTGATTTCCGGTTGACTGCAAGCAGCGCATAGCAATGCAAGTACCTACGCAGGGTGTATGGCGATCGGTAGTAGTGTGAATCGTATACAAGTAATGGTGTTAAAGCGACGTTTTTAATAATGGCTTTTAGCGAAACCTCGAGAAAAAACGAACGAGAATGACATGATTTATAAAACTATTTTTTCACTGGCCTTATCGTGCATCGACGTAAATTCTTTGTTAGACTATGGTTTGAAAAAAAAGTGTCGATAAACACGATGAACGCCCGACTCCTTTTCCACTCGATTTGCTTGTATGTTAGCTTTCTGAAAAATATTTTATAATAGTTAATGTCACGTAGTATTTTAATAGGTAATTCCATAATTCTTGCATCATGATTTTTATGATTATTAATTATCATTATGCAATTTTGAAGAAAAGTAAATTCAAATATTTTTTGATTACTTAGAGCACATTTTTTTATAATATCCGAATACGTTCTTTACACCCAAATTAAAATTTAAATGCATCATAATTGGCACGTGTGCTGGTAATCGCACGGTGCCACCCAGATTTATGTAATAAAGCAATTTGTATTCTTTATCATATTCAAATAATAATTCACAAATACATTTATTCAATTGCAACCAAGTCTCCCAGTCATTTACGAACCCAGTTTATGCCTTACAAACTATAATTTATTTTAAACTGAACTTTTTTGAAAATTACATAGGATTTCATTACTGAGTACTGCTGTTGCGTTAAACTTTTTAAGAGATATATTATAAAACTCAACGAAAAAGAATATAATGACGTGCTAATACGTATTCGACATTATTAACTTCGTCAAATGGAAAGAAAAGAAAAAAGTTTAATAATAAAAAAGTACAAAAGTGAACAGTATTTGCGCACAAAGGAATTAGACCGATAACAGTACATTGGAAGCTATTCTGGTATATTATAAAAAAAAGAAGCAGCAACTACACTGGAGAATGTATCCACTTCAATGAGAATCTCATTTATTCTCTTTTATCCCGAGATTTTCTCCCTCTGCAAGCGCATCTTCAATAGTCGAAGCCCTCTTTTACCTTATCAAAGCTACCTAGTATAATTCAACTCTCTCGCTTCCTGTCTATTTTTTTACTTGTATAAAAGTGTATGTATTGCTGCATCAGAACTTAATAATACTTACCTTACATATTAATAATTATTTCTATAAGTTATAGATTGAGGGATTCATCATATTTTTCTTTGACAATAATTGTAATGAAAGATTTTTCCAAATCATTTTTAAAATGTTCATTTCTCTGTCACTAAAAATTTCATGCTTTATACAATCCAAAAGAACATTAATTTTATTCCTAAATTTTATCACAATACTCTGTACATCTCTGAACAAAAGTTTGAGTCGTGAAAATGTTAAAATCTTTCACGGAACAACCGCAATTACACCAAATATATAGCTGCAGAGATGTTACGTATCAACCTACGTGAATCTAACATAAAAAAAAAGAAGGCATAAAATGTTTAATCTAAATAGCCCTCTTTTTAGGTCTCTGTAATAGCTGTTTGTGTATTTTATGATTTTTATACTTTTATAAAAAAATACTCTTGGTAGTTTTTTGTAAATTGGTTTATTAAATATTTGTAAAATTAACATCTGAATGTTGAGCATTGCTTATACATTAATTTAATAAACTTGATGAGAACTATGAATTCTAGTCAAAAAATTTCGAAAATAATATAGAGGATTACCGATTCAACATCAATTCATTGACTATTTATTTACCAGCACAAATATAGTGGGCAAAATAAATGTATAGTGTGCATTTCGTTATTTTTTAACCAAACTTTTTCATTCTAGTTCATTTTAACCCTTAAAATGTAAAGATTATATAAGATTTTATATAAAAATTACTGGTTTTCTTTGAAAATTTAATGCAGACAACACTAAAAGGTTAGAATTTTTTTTATGTAGTTATAAGTAAACTAAATAGATATAAAAATTTTTATTGATACTTATCTTTTAATTCTATTAAAAATGACTTTTTGAAAAAAATATATAAATGAAGTAGAAATCAGATAATCAGAAAACGGTCATTGAATCTGTTATAATAATATTATAAGCAATTAAAATACTAGTTGCAACTATTTGAAAAGGTAACTGATAATAGGAAATCATTAATGACAATATTAGAAAAGTAACGTAGAGCTCTTTTGTTTGGTCAAGATCCTCATGTGATCGAATCTATAGGTCAATCGAAACAAACATTTCAGTATAATTTTTTTTTACGTTGTTTTTTGTTATCTACAACAAAAAAATACTCTTCGCTCAAAGTTACAATTTTTTTTTGACGTTCTAAAGTAATGTGTACAATTTTAGCATTGCAATTAAAACGATTTTTCTTTAAAGTAACGACTTGTAAACAGATTTTAGAAAAACATTAGCTAACTGAAAATATAAAAAAATAGATATTACACTAATCTACAAAAATGTTTCACTGTTTATGTTTACGCTTTTACAATTTTTTTATTTATATTATATTAAAACTTTCAATTGGGCAGGATAATGAAGATAGAAAAAAAATTGTATCTGAATATTACTTGATGTACGGTTTTTCAACGTGAAACTGTTTCATAACATACAAACGCAAAAACGCTACGTACTTGTTAACGTCTTTATCATCATGATAAGATGTTTGTGGTCGCTGTTATATCTTCAGTGCTATTTCAATTGTGATGCAAGTTACTCATGACTCGATTTTAATTCTAGTGATAAATAAATTTGAAAACCAAAAGTGAGCTTGAAAAGTATTTAATTTATAACAGTTTTTCCATTTGAATGAATATTAAGAATCAAAAATAATGGAACGCTGGCAAGGTAAAGTAGCAGTTGTAACTGGAGCATCTGCTGGTATTGGGTTAGCCATTGCCAAGGCTTTATTGAAAAATGGCATGATTGTCATTGGTCTCTCTAGAAGACTCACAAAAATGCAGGTAAATTTTTCAGAAAAATGTTCTTCTATTACAAATTATTATACGAAAATTTTTTGCTTCATAATTGAGCAACTTATATTTTTTAGGAAGAGATGTCAGGAGTATATGGATATGATAAATTTTATGCTCGATCGTGCAACGTTACAGACGAAAATGAAGTTAATGAAAATTTTAAATGGATTGAACAAAACTTCAAAACTGTTCATATTCTTGTGAATAATGCTGGATTATTCAAAACGGGAACCATTGAAGGTTACATAAAATTATTATTTATTATTTTAAAGCATTGCAATATTTTTTACATTTTTAGGAATTTCTACTGATGACCTTCAAGTAATTATGAATACAAACGTTATGGGAGTTTTGTATTGTACTCGTGCTGCTATGAAATTAATGAGAAAAAATGATAATGAAGGCCATATAGTTAATATTAACAGGTACAGTTATTTTATTAAAAGTATTATCAAACTTAGAGTTGAAGTTGAATTTTTGTCCATTTTTTGAATTATTTAATCGAAATTAAACGTCTTGTATTCATATTTCCCTTTCAAATGTTTAAAACTAATACCATTTAATGTATTAGTTAAATTTAGCAAAACAATGACAAAATAAAAAAACCATAGTACTATAATTAACAATCGAAAATATTAAGACGGTCAACATATTTATTTCATTTGGATAAGGTAAAAATAACGATTAGGTACTTAAGTTATTATTTTGTTCTATAATTTTCTATTACCTTTCTTACTTAAACGCACTTTAAGATACTCAAAGTAAATTAATTATTATTATTAAAATGATATCGACGTTTTAGTATTAGCATTAAATGCAATAAACATAATTAATACTTTTTGCTGTGGAAATTTTTACTTAACTTTTTTTATTTACATAGTAATGCTGGACGCAAAGTTCCAGCTCTTAATATTCCAATGAACATTTACGCTGCGACTAAACACGCTGTGACCGCGTTACAGGAGTCATTGGTAAAAGAAATTAAGGGAGATAAAATCAGAGTTACGGCAAGTAATATAATAAATTCAACAAATTTTTAAACGTATGGACATTCTGTAATTAATATTATATTTTATGTTTTACAGAATATAAGTCCTGGTTTAGTCAATACTGATATTTTCGAAGTAGCGAATTTAGGCGCTAATTGGTCGAAAAATTCATCTTTCAAGATATTAGATCCAGAAGATGTTGCAGCTTCGGTAATTCATGCTATATCAGCTCCACTGCACGTTCAAATATGGGAAATTATTTTAAAACCCTTGGGCCAATTGCATTGAAGTTAGTTAGATACTAGCTATATTTTCAGCGCGTTATGCGCACCTTATTTTGTCTTTTTCCAGTTTTCCATTTTTTATATATAAAATAAATAAAAGATGATCATATAATGAATTGCATTAATATGCAACGTAATGACATTTTCGCACTAACACCTCCTTCAAACAATACCAACCTCGCTTCAATAAACATCCTGTATCACGCTGCTAAATGACCAATCAGAGCCTTTATAAACTACTCACACTGAAAACCACTACACTCTTATATTTAAAAATAGAAAAAAATATAAATCGGTATTAAAATATATACATTTAAATACTTTATCATAGAAAATTAATGTCATTAAGTTATTAATTAAGAAAAATTAATTTTTCTATATGATATAAGTCATCATAATTTATTTTAAAATATGAATTGATCAACGTTTGAATAATATTATTATCGTTTAATAAATTATTAAATAGCATACAAAAACTGTAAAAATCAATAACTTTGAAGAATCACTTCACAAAAATATCAAGAAGGTAAATGTTAAGAGTATTAACATTGTAATATGGGTATATCGACGTATCAGAACTGAAAGATGCCACTTCGACGCTTGATTCTGTAGGATGGTTTTTTCTGCGATTAAAAAGACACCATGTTAATGTTCCATGTTTTTTAAATACCAAGCACCGAAGTGGCATCTTTCAGCTCGAAGCGCAAAATGGCATCTTTCTGCCCTGCTCCGCAGAGCGGCATCTTTCAGCTCTGGCACGTCGATATATATACTTTTTAGGTAACATGTTCTGTTTGTTCGCTTAATATCTGGGAACTTTTTTTTCAAAAGACCTATCAATTTCTTTTGCTTCCGTTCTTTTCTCTCAGGATTACTGTTATAGGTATTGGGCTCAATGGTCTAAACCTTACTAACCTTTCAGGCTTCAAGGTTACTGGAAAAAGCGGCAAAGCTTCTCCATGAATCGCGGACAGTGAAAGACTAGGCATTTAACATCCTCCAAGCAGATCGGACACTAGTCGTTTATGTCATTGTTGGTTCGACACAGATATGACCTAAAGCAACCGTGACTAGACAAGAGTTGTGTAGGCGGTTGAGAGGGCCAATTGAATCTGTCTTTCTTGCAACATCTTGGTCCGTACAAGATGTTTTATGCTCTTGACATCTAATGCCGGTATATTCTCAAAATACACGACTCATCAACAAGCAGTGCCAGCGGTATAGTAATGTCAAGAACGTACATCCACTTCTTCTCGGTACTCCGATGTTGTACCTATCCAACCCCTATATCCTTGTCACGAACAATTTTTAGATATTCATCAAATTGTAGCCTGACGTCGATGTGTACATCAACGTGCTGGAAGCAGAAAACCAAAATATTTTAACTTAATTTTTGTTCTAAGTAAACCTGATTTCATACATTTGTTTTCTCTAATTTTTAATATTAAATGAGATTTTGAAACTTATACTTTTTTATTCAGGTCAATGTGCGATTTATCATTCATAATTTGTTTATAATTTAAACATAAATAGCAGGGTTTGCTATTAAACTATTCGATAAAAAATTCCACAAAAATAAATTATGTAATTTAAATAATTTCTTCGCAAGTAAAAATTTTATAGGTATAGATAATTATAAAAAAAATACAGTAAACAATAACATTTTTCCAAAAAAAACTGTTCACTCTCTTTGATTGTGAGGTCGGATTTTTGAAATTTTTTTAGGTAAATTTTAAATTAGAGGCTTGAAATTAAATAGGCTAAAAATGACTGATAAATTTGCACAGTAAGATGTCCACTTGAAAAGAATAATCAATTCAAACAATCTTAAAAAAAGTTAATTTTTCACTGTCTTAATGAGAATTCATAAAAAAATTTCTACATTATTTTACTCATATTCAAAACTTCAGACATATCGATTTCCGCTCAATTTTACTTGCAGAAGTACCTGTCTCAAGCATGAAAAATGACCTATATATACTTATTACATATTGTACATAACTTTTCTCACATATTTTGGCATTGATAAATGCTCATGCTCAGTTTCATTAAATTATTTTTGGGAATGTAAAAGTAAATTCATGACACCTTAAAATTACTAATGTTATATAAAATTATATTACAATAAAATTCAAGCATTTAAGTTGTTTATGTAAATATCTATATTTTTATTAAATTGCTGATATTTTTTTTTAAACAGATTCTAAAATTTCATCGATTATATTGTAAATCTTTATTTTAATTTCATAATTTGATAAATCTGATTTATTAATAAATTTAGAGAAATGCATCAAAGATATTCCTAAAATATTTGATCGAATCATCAAATATTTCCATAGGGTTCCCCCCACTTTCCCGAATCTAATTTTACGACAACCATTTTCCCAAATAAAATTTCCCGACAACCCTATTCATGACAAGTATTTCTTTCGAATAAATCCTCGAAGAGCGAGTAAAAATTTTGATTGAACCGTACATTAAGTAGATCAGTGTTAGATTTTTAACTATACTATAAACATCTGTCAGTCGTACACGTGTAAATATTGTACATAGTGTAAATATTTTACTTTAATAAAAATATTAATTAAATGCGCGAGATAAAATATTTATTTAAGCAAGAAAATAAATATTAAATCAGTAAGTTTTTATATTTTCTCGGTATTAAAAAAATTATTTTCATTGTGGTTAAAATCATTAAAAAAGGATTTTTTCTTATGAAAATGAAAGTAATTTATTATTCTTCCCTGATAAGAAATGAGATAAATGAATTCATTGAACTATGACTGCTGTGCATATGAAGCTACTTGCACACATAAAAGCTAATGGGATCGCTCTTTAAAACAATACAGAGCTCGTATTTCGACTAATGGCTAACTGACTTCATTTACTTTTTTCTTCAAGGCTAATACAAATGGTAAAAATTGACAGAATACAAAAGGAAGCTGATGCACAGAAGTAAAAAGATTTTGAAACAAAAAATACGAATACCATAGTGAAAGCGATACACATGAAACAAAAAGAAAAATAGACAAAAAAAAGGAAAAGAAAATCAAGGGTTCGATAACTTTTTGCCGGGTTCAATTGCTCCCTACGAATAAAGTTCTTCGACACTTAGTCTTTACGTTCTCTTTTCTAGGAGAAGAGAGTCAGAAAGGGATGGAGTATGAAGCAAGAAAAAAATTGTTCTCGTATTTCCTCCCTATTTTACCGATCATTTTATTTTCATTTTTACTTCGGAATTTTTTGGTTTTTTCCAGTCTAATTATGATACTGACGACGAATCTTTTTACAAAATTCAGTTCCGGATTGCAATTCCAGACAAGGTATTCAAAAAATGTTTCCAAAAAAAACTAATGATTCATTAAATTTTGTCTTCAGCATATTATTTAACTTAACTAGACGTTTAAAACGCGCTCCGCGCGTGTCAATTTTATTATTTGTGTTTTGAGGTTAGTTTGAGATTCACAAATAGTAAGTTTCAAACGCGCTTCGCGCGAGTCAATTTTTTCATTCGTGTTTTGAGGTTATAGTTTAAGATTCAGAACTAGTTCAGAAACAGTAAGTTTCTGAAATATAACGCGCTTCGTGCGCGTTTATTTTTTCATTCGTGTTTTGAGTTGAGGTTACTTAACTACTGATTGTCTGTTGACAGTTAGAAGCACAGGCGCTCGTATCGAGTCGGCTCGCGTCGGGCGTCGTCGTCAGTGTCAGCCAATCAGAGGTCGTTTTACGCGGCTTCACTTTTTGGCCGTTCTCTTTTTTATAAGTAGAAGATAATTGTCTGTTGACAGTTGGCCGCACAGGCGCTCGTATCGAGTCGGCTCGCGTCGGGCGTCGTCGTCAGTGTCAGCCAATCAGAGGTCGTTTTACGCGGCTTCACTTTTTGGCCGTTCTCTATTTTATAAGTAGATTATTTTACCTAAAAAACACTTATATGTTACCTTAAAAATTTTGAATATCTTGTTTTTTTCTCCATGTATATTTATTATGGTCCATAAATAAAGAGCCATATTTATCAAAGCTTTTTAACTTGTGTTCTACGTCAATAAATTACCTTTAAAACAGGAATTCTTACATTTTCTATATTTTCCGTAAAAACAATGTTCCAATATTCGTAATTCTTTTCAGGAACAAATTAAACGCAAATAACAAAAAAATCTTGTTCATTTCTTCACTTCTATTATCAAAAATAAAAAAGTTAGTAATAGCTATCGAAGCAAGATTTACTTATTTTGAATCTCAATTTTTCTATTTTTAGTCTTAAAATGAATATATAATGTTTGTTGTAAGGAAATGACCAAAAAATAAACGATTTTTGACAAGGAATAATTTTTATCGAAGATTCAAGTGATTTGAAATTTCGTGATATATCATTTTGGAATAAGTTTGGAGTCTCCTACTTATCGCATCAATTTGTATCAAACTCTATCCATAAAAAAATAATTTTATGTTCATTATTCACATGTATACAATTAAATTATTATTGGTGCTCACTGATTTATACTTAACTTCAATGTGAGTCAAAATCAATTATACTCACGCTTCAAACTTTAACTTCAATTAGTTTGTAACTTAAGATGTGGTATCAAATCGAAAAAAAATGTTCATACTCTACAATTTGCACCTGTCTTATTATGCTGAGCGAAGTGAACTCATTCCTGCATGAACTCCCGTGATTATGCAACGATTTTTTGTAGACGCGGTACCATGAGTACTGCTGGATCGATCTTTTTGAAAATTTAGGAAGTTGATAAGGGAAGCTTGACGAAGATCTGATGACATTCATAATCTCGATTGCTCAATCCTTTATGCACTTTTATGCAGTTCAGATGCATTTTTTCAAATTTATAAGAATTTTATCAAATTTGACGGGATTTTTTTGAATAATCTGATGGGGACCTTAAATATGATTGTCGTTGCATTGTTTTTTTTGTTTATGC
>CACVKI010144209.1:0-19790 GCA_902732785.1 Trichogramma evanescens
ATTCTGAATATGTATCCGAAATTGTCCTATGACTTCTATATCAAAAGTTGATTTTGACGCCTATCACAAAGCTTCCTCTATGAGGAAGCAAAAGGCCACAGTCGTGTACGAGCGCGCATCAACATTTGCATTTTTGTGACGTTTACGCGCAAGCGCAAGTAAGATAAGAAACTTTGAAATATATCATTGAGCTCAACATAGTCGTTGAAGTCGTTTTTCTTTCTCATTTTACGATACATTTGGAATGTTTCGGGTTTTTATAACGTTTTATATTATTCCTGTTCGTCTATGAAATAAAGTCGCTCGCACAGTGTGTCCTCGTATCCATTTGGAACTCCAGACTTAATATATTTGCATACAGTGAGAGAGCAAAATTTTTCATTTCGTTCCCTTCTTTATTATTTTCTTTTCGATTTGAACGCCAATCCACAGGCGGCGCATCAACGACTCGCTCGTGTACCTTACGTGCGCGGCATAGGTTTACGATTATATAACCCAGCACCATAGGTATAGAGCGTAGGAAAACAACCCCAGCGAAAGTAGATTATTATGTATCGGCCGGGATATACACCATTTCGAGTGCAGATGATACGAGATGCAATTGGACTTGATAGAGACGTGTTACGCGCGTCAAGCTTGAGTACTCGTCGGCCATGGCACTGACGCATCCTACGACGACGACGACGATGATTATGGCCGCTACTTTGAAAGTCAATGAGAATCGCAATCCAGTCGAGCACTTATTTCTGCCCTCTTCTCTCGGCATTGGATGTGCGCTAGGCGCACACAGGGCGGAGTCTTGGACATATTTTTCATCACGCGTATAAATCTTGTCTCGTGATCGTGCACGCGCGCGCGCCTAAGTACGTTGCCAAGATATAGGAGAGAGGTATAAACGAGCTAGAGAGCGGAGCTTGCTTTACTGATCCACAAATCCGGCGAGGGTACGCGCGAGTACGTAGACGTTCTTTCTTCGCCTGCTATAGCACATATTATTATGTACCACGCTCAATTTCTTCTTTTACGAGTTGCATAGTATTCGCCGTCACACACGCGGCCTTATAGATATATTTATACTATTCCTCTATAAACGAGCCGAGTGCGAGATGTGCGAGTTTCAAAGGAAAGCCTTCGTGCGCTGGCTCGACGGAACCATCGTCGCGCAAAACCTTTTTCGACCGTTTCTTTCTTCCCGAGGCCGCCTGTACGTTTACGCGACAATGATTTCATTATCGATAAAAAGTTCTTGAGCTTTTATTGTCATAATTTATGTATCGAGGGAAAATGTCGAAACCAAAGGCATATACCATTCCCAGCTCAAGACGATCTGGCTGCAAAGTATCTATTTAGGGGATCATTTAGCGTATATTACAAGAGCGCACGGCTAGCAGAAGAGTAAGAGGGACATTTCTAAGGCATTAATTTATAGGGTACTTTTCGCCGAGGAAAGTTATAACATTGTCGAGTTTCGGAATACACGGTATTTATGTATCGTGCACGAATTTCAATTTGCACGCTGTGCATCGCTGGCGCGAATCAAAATTTTTTTCAATAAAGATATAACAATAAAACGCACTGGCTAATGGGCTCCGAACGCGCCAACAGAGTATATTTATCGAGAAAATTATGATTCACTTTTATAAGTGTATTGCCGATTGTAAAACTGGCCTGCACAATTGTGCTCTTGGTTTTCTAAATCGTCAATCAAGCTAGTATAAACCTGTCTCGAAACGTATAAATTGCACCAGTACCGTTGATAAGAATGCATAAGCCGTTTACAGTGTAAATCTTTTTTTTTCTTTTTAAGAAGATTCCGATGTAAAGTTACTCTATACATTATCTGGAAAAAATGTGGTCTTTAACCTGTATTTTATAAAAATATAAAAAATAAATACTCTATGAAAAAACAATAAAAAAAGTATTTATTTTGTTGAAGAGGAAAGATTTTTTTACATCTTGCATAATAGCATGATCTCTCTCTCTCTCTCTCTATCCCTATCTTTCTCTTTCTCGCAAGATTCTCGATTTAATTTAAATAAGAGCTTATAGGCATTAACTATATAGGCTACTATCATGGAACGCACGGGAAGTAGAATAAAAATTTGATAACTACGTGCGCGTCGTGCAATTTTTAATGGTCGTATATACACTTGGATTTGCATCTCTTTTCTCAGGCTTTGGACTTTATATGGCCGACGCGAGCAAACTTGAAATGGCGTCGAGGATGAAACTCGGCAAAGCGAAAGAGAGAAAAAGAGAAAGCAGAGAGAAGAGAGAGAGAAAAGACTCGTAAAAGGGACTACGCTCGATCGTAGAACCCGAACACATATAAATATATCCCGAGCAACGGGCGGAAGTCTTTTCTCTATGCGCGAGGGTGTTCTGTACTCGAGCTTATCTGATTCGGAAATTCACAAACAGCGGAGAGCCAAACTCGAAAAAAATCAGAGTTTTACTTGAGCATCGTCTTCCAGCGAACACCGTTGGTGTGTTTTTTTATTACCTATAGTGACAATTTTGTTTTCGTAATTTTCTTTATTTATAAATATTTTTTGTCACTAATAATGTAGATATACAGTGCTAAGAAAGCATTTCAGAGAGACGAGATGAAAGCTGTGTCGTGCTGGACGGCAGTTTATGATACAGTTGTAAAGATAATTCAATGGTGTGTCATCCACTATTGAATTAGTGAGTATGTGTACACATGTGTTGACGACCTTGACCGCTGGTGGCCAAGCTAGTTAGAGGTTCTAATTGATCGTTATGAATAGTAAAATCAGCGTATTTGACTAAAAGTAAAAGTGAAGCGTCGTCATGAGTGTTTTATTATCAATGAAGTTTGCGATGGTCATTATCGATAGTTTTTATTATTATTAATTCAAATTTTATTGTGTCAACAGCTCAACAATTTTTTTTAATATTCGGGGCTAACTTTGAGAATACTAAGTTATTATTTCTTTAAATAACCAAGTGATAAAATTTAAATACGTATCGATGAATTGTAAGCGAATAATTTGAGGAACGTTAACACGTAATGTAAGCATAGCCATCAATCTTATACTCCGTTAAAATCGGCCTTACTCCCTCGAGCTTACTCGCAGATGTGTATAAGAAAACGAGCCCCTCTCCGATGTATAGAAGCGCAACTCTCCAACTCTGCGACTCATGCTACCTATGTGTCGGGCTGCGCTATAGCTCGTTTCGACAATCGTTTCGCTTGCGATAAGCGTACATATTACGCGTCACTCGATTGCCGTCGCCTACCTTCACGATTCTACGCACACTTTCGCAGCAGCACTCCCTTATAAAGCAGGTTTTTATCTATACAGGCACGTCCCAGGAAAAATGTTCTTTTTATCGACCGATCGACATGTCGTTCAGCTTTTTTCAAAGTCTCGCCATGTATGTTTTGTTCAACGTTAAAATATATCGCTTTCAAGTGTAAAATATATTTCGAGTGCAAATGAAAACTGAATGATCGAAAATGCGTGGCAAATAATTTTGCTTTGCGTCAAGCTCACACGCATAAACGAACTCAAATACTCAAATTAATCTTGATAAATTTTAGAT
The DNA here is from genome assembly GCA_902732785.1 of Trichogramma evanescens. NCBI lineage: Eukaryota > Metazoa > Arthropoda > Insecta > Hymenoptera > Trichogrammatidae > Trichogramma > Trichogramma evanescens. The sequence continues at coordinate 3,571 of CACVKI010144209.1, forward strand.
TTTCCACATAAAGCGGATACTATTTACGACGTGAAGTACGTGGTTTTGAATTCTAATTTATCGCGGCAACTGAAATTTCTCTTCAAGTGCCTACGTTAATAAATTTTTATGGGTTATGCGTAAGAAAAATGAAATTAACTTTTATTATGGCGCACGATCAAGTGGCCAAACGTACGGAGAAATAGCGTCTACAATTTCTGTTCGAGTTTCAAATTCTTTTTTTACCTCGGTAAACAATCGCTAGTCCATGATTATAGGATGGGCGCGGTAGAACCCTCTTGTCAAGTAAGAAAAATTGAATATACTGCCTGTTAACATTTAAAATATTGGTCTAAATGCATCAACACTATGCGCAATAACTAAGCGGTGGGTGTCTGTTACCAGTGATCAAAACTTTTATCTCTCTTTAAAAATGTTATAAAATTCTATGATATATTGAGCGTCAATATTCACACGATATTTGGGCGTTTTGTTCTCGTTAAAAAAATAACGCGCGCCAAAAACACAACCCCCTGCGCACGAGCTATGTTTCCAAGACACTCGTCGCCGCAAATCTTTTACAAGTGCCTGCAAGTTTATCATTGGGCTGCAAAAACTTGCCAAGATAAGCATGTACGCTGTCTATGCTATAATACGTCCGAAAGACCGTACGGTGACTGGCTGGCCAGGTGATTTAATAATTTAACCTTTGCCGGCCTGCGCGCAGCTCTCGCGCATATACAACGAGCTACAATTTTACAGCGCTCCATTTTACGACTGCAATATATTTACACGTGTATTTATGACTTATATATACCACGCGAGTCTCGCAATCGCACACATACATTTTACCCTTACGCACGGCCAGACGTGTGCTCTACGCCGGAGACCGAAAGTTGTAAGATTGCACGTCTTGCTTCTCCCCACCCTCGCCCTTGCACTAGAAAAAGATGCGAAAAAAGCCTCGCGTGTCTTTGGCACGAGAAACAACTTTGTAATAAACGTTTGGCGCGCGCGATCTATTATATTAATAGCTTTCTCTCCGTCTCTCAAAGTGATTTTGCAAGCGCATACGAAGCATTACGCAAAAATGAAATGGACAATGATGATGTCTGAAGCATTAACGAGTTCTAAGTAGCCTCTTCGGCGAGGGATGATAATCGACTTAACGCATGCGTTTAGCGACCGACTACTTATGTATAAGACCGTAAACCAAATAAAAGTAATCGATCCCCTATTGTGTTTACGGGACATTTTTCGATCCGATTCATGGAATGTGCGTTGAAAGCCTTGCGCTGGATGAAAAATCAAATTCGAATATTTACTCATATACAACCTGATTCTTGTAAAACTACGCATTCCCGCAAATAAAATGAAAAATAAGAAGTGTTTGTCGAAAAAAAATTGACGGCCACACGAGTTTCTTTTTTTTGCCTATGAATACTAATAACCGATACATCATTTGGTTTACGACGTTATAAATGATTTTGCTCATCTGGTCGAAGCCAAAATAACAAGCTTTAAAAAAGAAGGAACAATTTTGTGAGAACATTCGGTTGGCGCGGAGATCACCCTCCTGTTGGTCGCTACTTTTCAGAACAGAATCCACGTCAAAAGATAAAATTCCAGAGCAGATTGCCTCTGTGTGGATCAAAAATACTTCCTCAGTTTAGCTTACAATATGCACATGTACACGTAGAAACGATCCTATAGTTAATAATTTTTATTGGGTTCGAAAGAATTTCTTTTTGGATATTATATTGTCGTCAATATAAATACCGACGTTCGAAATAACGTCGTTAAATATTAGGAATCATTGAAGTACCTATACAACTCATGTAAAGCTTGCAAATAGGTAATAATCCAAAATATTATTCAGATTAAATAAAAAAAGCAAATAAATCGGAGAGTGGTGCTGGCGAAAAGAAGACGGACAATTGCAGCAATGTCGCGAACGCATTCGGCCTGTATATGTTGCATGAACAAGGCCACAAAGTAGCTTTTAAAATGGTAATGATGTGTTTATAAACTTTCGAACGTTTATTCTTCCTGCACGTTGGTGAACGAACGTTTGATGTTTTTTGAACGATACTCATACGTGCGTTCGTTTGTATACAAAAATATTATGTGTGTAGGCGTTAAGATGAATTAGTACTCTACATTAAGCTGAATGAGTATTAAAAAAAGGAATGCTCAGTGGAATGAGTGTGCAAGTAACGATAGCTATAACGCCTATATAAAACTGAGTGAATAATCTTCGTGCTCTGTATATGAGCTAAATAGTCTATACGATCAAGTGTATTATATCCTTAAAAAGTATCATCACTACATAAAAGTGTCATAGAGCTTGCAAGATATTTTACAATAAAAATTACAAATGTATTTTTAACTTCGTATTTATTATACATTTTTGGTTGAATTTTTTGAAAGTAATGCTACGCTAGTGCTCCTCGGATTTGACATAACTCGCTGTTGGTATCTTTTGTAATAAATAAAAATAGTATAGGGTCGATATTCTAGAACCCAATATAAATGGCCGTTTTCTTTCGACATAGATTCTGAAGCCATTTTCAACTTGATAAATCAGAAAAGCTTTGAATTTTTTCAGATTGTTTGAAAATTTTAAGGTTCTTAAAATATTATTAAAAATATCACAAATCTAATAGTAGTGATATTGATTTTAAACATATCCTAGATATTTTATTATCATTTTTTTTAGTGCAAGATCTTGTTTTTATCACTTAAATTTTTGATTTGAGTTTCTGATCAATTTTTATCATTTCATTTTTTAAACTTTTCGAATTTTTGTGTGGTTCCACTTAAAAACACGATTCGTTTTAAAAAGACAGGGCATTTGCTTTAGAAATTTGAAACACCTTCTAAAAAAGTATAAAATTATTTGTCGTGTGTCTAGTCATCTTAAAATATACAGAACGTACAGGAGTGAAAAACTGTCTATCAGCCTCTGCTGATAATTAAAAGTGTATTGAGGCTTTATTTGTCGCTCTCTAAGAAACGTAATCTACTATTTCTACTTTGAAAATAGCGGTTCATCGGCTCTGTAGACCTGAGCGCGTTGTTTGAAAAAATCTGGAAAAATTTGACGTCGTGTATTTTTATGCAAAAAAAAAAAATGAAAACAAATTTTCTGGGTGCATTTCTTATTGCAAAGTCGTCAAAACATTTTACTGTGTAGAAAATTCGAATAATTTTTTAATGGCATTAAAAATTCGAAAAAAATTGAAACCTTTTTGTATTGTTACAAAGTATTTCTATTTATTATTTTCAATTCTCAAAGTCAGCAATGGCTTCGAAATCAGTATCGAAAAAAAAACAGATGTCAACGCAATCAAAAAACCTCAGCGCTCCTATTATTTTTTTAATGTTACAGAATATACTATAGGCGCTTCAAAACCCGAAGTCTTTTGACGCACGATTATTTAAAACATTCTATGTTGTACCCATGTATATGTAGATAACATCGAAAACTATCTCGTTCATGTTACCGAGTGTTTTTCTAAGGTTTTTTACTCAGTTATGAGTAGTCCATGAAAAACTCTTAAATCACGAGTTTATTGCGTGAAAATCAGCGCAGTTCTCAGGGGCGCAGACAAGGGTAGCCAAGAAAGAAAGTAAAATAAATCAGATGATGCGCTGCGAGAAGGAAGAAATTTCAAGCATGCATCATCACAATCGTCGCAGCTTTTTTAATATCGTTTTTGAGCCTCTCCATGTGTATAATATAAGCAAAGGCCACCATAAATTCTTGCGGCGAACGAAAAAGTCTTGTGCTTCTTTTTTTGATGTTCTTACGTACATCAGAACTTATATACATGGGTTGTATCACATTAAACGCGATACAAACCAAAAATAAATTATAAACTGATATAAGATGCCGTGAAAGAAACAATCATGATTCTGCAAATTTGATATATCATTTAATTTTTTATTATAAAAATTTAAAGATAAAATTTCTATTTCTGAATTATATTTCTATTAATTACTGCTCATTGTGAAAAAATAAGTGAAAATATGTTCTTGATTAGAAATTGTGTAAAAAACTTAAATTTATCGTTTAAACGCGTAACTTGCAATAACAATTTGCACAAACTCTAATTTCGTTTTAAATATTTGGTAAGAATTAAATGTTTTAATGCAATTTTTTTATTTGTATAAATCTGTGGTGGAAAGGGAGAACCGACCAACTCCATTTCTTTCGAAATCGAGTTTATGACGTAAAACATCTATGTTTAGTGTAAACTTTGATGTGCGAATGCCAGAAAGTCCGAAAATTGAGTCTATCGCTTGGTACAGCACAATGCCAAACCGACCAAGTCCATTTCGTGACAAACGGTGACCGCAAACCGACCAAGTCCACCTGTGCGAGCTCCAAAATGCGATATCGAGTCTACTTTGGTTTCAAAATGATAAAATATGATGTTCGAACACTGTGTATATCAACTCTCACCTCCTTGGAAGCTGCCAGAATAAAATAAGGCTCAAAAAAATGAAAACATTTATTCAGGTAGCTAAACGTCAATCACCTTTTTATTTGACAATTCTGGCATTTTGATACGTTTTATGAGCTATTTTTTCAAGTTAGAGACATAAAAAAACCGAATTACTATAAAACCCACAAGAAAAATTCATTTTCAAAAGCAGAATTGCCGCGAAAGTGGACTTAGTTGCAAACCGTTTCCCGGCAAACCGACCAAGTCCACCTAATCTGGCTCCACACCTACGCTATCAATTTGATAGATACACCGGTCAAAAGATACCACATAGTAGGTTAAAATATCACGGGTGCAGAGCTCTGGTCATCCGCGGCTAGCTACGCGCTCATACGCAACTTTAAACGCGTTTTTCTCGAAAACACGAAAAATGGAGTTGGTCGGTTCTCCCTTTCCACCACAGAAATTCAAAGGTTACAAACAACTTTATTTATGAACTTTCAGACTATTGTTTATTGGATGAATGGTTTTAAGGTTTTAGATATGACCTGAGATTCTCTCATTTAAAAGATAATCTTAGTTTATCATATTAAATAAAATTATGAACCTGATTGAAGTTTGATATTTTTGCTGCATCGTACGTTTGACATGACACATCCCATATATGCAGGAGTGAAAAGAGAGAACTTAAAAGTTTCCCCTTCGTTTGTTGACGTGCGTACACCATTTTACGACCCAGCCGGATTGGAGAGAAAGAAGATGCGGAGGAGGAGGCAAGAGAGAAGAAGCGAAGCAGCAGATCAGCTTTTTGCAATGTATAAGCGAAAGAGCAAGAGAGAGAGAGAAAGAGAGAAAAAAAATGGGGAAAAAGTCTGGACTCGGGGGGTTAAGTACAGGATACATCGAAGAATGGTCGATGATAAAAAGCACGAGGTAGAAAAGGAAAGAGAGAAGCGAAGGAAAAAGATCGACCTATGCATGGATATATGCTCCTCGTTTCTGCAGTAGGGTAGTAAAATGAATACGAGCAGATCCTAGCAGAAAGATAGCTGAGTACGTCAAGGCATGCGTGTACCTTGCATACCAGCTTTCTCTCCCCCTCTCTCTCTCTCTCTCTCTCTTTCTTTGCTGATGTCTAGCTCTCACGAAAAACACAGAATAGGTTTTCGGCGGCGTAGAATATTGTATGCACAAGTAACTGTACGCACAAAACGGTCAATATAGTGCGCCAGCGAAATTGTATCTAACAACGATTGCTTCGAGCTCGTTCGTTCTACTATACGCAACAATTTAAAAGAAAGCGCGTGGAGATCGGTCAACACTGCTGCGAGCACATAGCGTATGGCATAATTTTTCTGAGTCTGCGCCACACAAGGAACTTCAGACATATTCCTCAGAATATATCAAGTTTATATATCTAAATTTTCGATACAGTTTTCGAACAGTACAGACTCTCTCGAATTAAAGTTGGAAACTTTCGATAAAATAAGTATTGCTGAATTTTTAATTCGTATCCATTAAGCCCATCTTATCTCTCTCTATTTTTGTTTTGATACTTTTTATACCCTGTGCACAGGTTCGAGTCCCCGAAACAATCCGTTTTACAGACAAAGTGCATCATCTATAACGGTCATAAAGTGTCGCGCTTTGCTTCGTCATACATTTTATCATCGTAAAGCGCAATACACGTGAGTCGGAATGCACGCTCTCATCTGGCAAACACATTACGAATTGCTCGCGCGCGTGCATATATATTACAATTATTTCAAAAGTCCCGATGGATATGCCCGCGTCAAAAAGAGAGTACGAGCTCGCAGCCAGCATCAGCGTCACGAAACAGCACACATACGAGCCCGGCTACGCGTTATTACCGAGAGGTGAAATTTGAAGGTAGCGCGCAATACTGCGTTTAACGACGCGCAGCTCGCGTGAATATTTATGCGCACGAACCGGGGCTCCGTCATTGTATTATACATGTAATGGCTGCCAAAGGGATAAAGATAAAATTGTATGTGTGCGCAGGTAGAGAGTATATACCTTGTTATATGAGTAAAGATTCTTGGCCTGTGCGCGCGCGCGCTGAGTTGAGCTCAGGATCACGCGAGTTCTTTGCGAGCGAGTAACGCCCACTGAGTCCTGTTTTTCTTTTTCGAGTTTCTTGTTTTTTTTTCTTTTCCGTGCGTATGAGAATCGTGGAAAAAAATTGTATTATATATTCACGCCTATACTAAATCATTTGCTTTGACTCGCGGGCTTATTGAAAGAGACGGAGAAAACGAGTGAGGCACAGAGAAAAATTATACCATGTGCGCGTGGTGATTGGTCACATCCATTCATCGCCAAATCTTCAGCAGTAAATCTATATAGAACATCCTGTGGCCAGATAGATATCGGCTCTTTTTCAATGCGTTGATTCCAAGAATAAAGTGGTCGAGGTCCGCAAGCGCGCGACATGTTTCTCTTGGTGTCTCCAAACAAGTCATTTGGTTCCTTGTATACCATATGCGCGGGATCATTCGGTGCAAGAAGAAAAAAGAATTCTGCATTGCGAATACGCACAGACGTGTACTTATTCGCGTACCTGCGGTATCGCGAAGCGACGATGTCGTATAATATTCGCGACGCATTGGACTTTTTGGAAAGTTTGAAGGGCCTACAGCAGGCAGCAGCATCGCAGCCGCGCGCCCTGTCCGAGTGCTTTGTTATTTATGGCTTATAAGATAATTTATATAGGTATGAAAAAGATAAGTTTGTGAAATGACGGAGAGCTGGCCACGTGCTTAGCTGAACTATAAAAAAATTTATGTCACGTTGTAAATTGAAGCAAACTTTATATTTTCTTGAAATATTATGGAGATTTTGCAGGACAATTAGGGGTATATGGATATTCGAGTGAGCTTGTGCATAAATGTAATCTCTTTGCGTGCAGAATCAATCTAATTTGACAAGTGCGTGAATTATTTAAACCGTTTTCTGTTTAATTATCAAGAGATCATAAAAATTGTTATTACGGTACTTGATCGCGCTGTATTTTTAGTTTTCTTGCAAATATAAGTCTATATAAATTAAATGCTGATGAATTTATTGAGCTGCTATAAAGTTTTATTATCCTATTGCACTCAAAAGGTTTTTTCGCGGGAGAAATCATTTTTAATTAATTAGATTTGATAGTCATAGATAATTTAGGGACAGTTACATCTAAGACTATTATTTTAATTTTAAAAATTCATTCATTTGATAACAACTCAAAAAAGATTTGAAGCTCATACAAACTGTCTAAAATAAATATTGGTCGAGTTGTAGTTTTTACTGTCCAACAAGTATCCGTCGGATAAATTACTCAAGTTCTTTTTTTTTCAATTTGACATGAGTTTAAAATAATTTTCACTATCAAGAAAATTTGTTCAATTTTTCCCGGAACAAAATGGATTAAAAAATATATATTGGAACAAATATTTTACTTACTCGTAGAGAAAGCTCTGTGATAGGGAGCAAAATGAGGGTTTTGATTTAAGCGTCGCAAATGCTAGACATTTCGGTTTTTTGTAAACTAAATTGAATTCGTCTGGGTGTATCTGTACAGTAAAACATTGGAAACGGGATCTTGAAGTATGAGATTAAGTAGCATTTACTGTCGATTGTTATAATAGTAAAGCTGGAAAACTTATTTTGCTATTTTTATGGGAACATTTTTTTCCAATTTTTCAGATCTTTATTATCTTTTTTTTCTAAGGGTTTAAGTTTTTTTTATGATGAAAATAGCAGTTCAAATTTATTTTAAGAATAATAATTCATAATTTTCCGAAATTACATCTTTTTCAGAAAATTTTGAATAAAAGTGTTGCGCAAAATTTATTATCGCGTTTTTGATATGTTCATAATTCTTTCAGTTAATAAATAATAATACACATTTTTTTTCATCTTATTCAAAAGTTAAGTCATTATTAAAAAATTAGTATCGTAACTCCTTGAAAGTAATTTTTTAATTTTTCTAGCGTGTGGTAGTTGCTACTGTTACATTACACGAATAAAGAAAAATTTAATTTAAATCTTAATGTTTTTAATAACAGGATATAAAGGTTTTTTCATCATTTAAAAAGTCATAACTCTTTCATAATATGCAAAAAATTTTTCAAAATGTACCTACAATGACAATATACCCTGCCATAAAGTATTGTAGCATTGTTATATGTAACTACTTGACCAATTAAAATTCTTTTAAATATATTTTGTGAGAGTCTTTCTCTTTTAGTCCGCTGTATTAAAAAGTTAAGGTGTTTATTGCACTAAATGCGATTCCTCATATACTCACTTCTATATTTTTCTAGCCAAACTACTGATCTTTTCACATTTCACTTATGATTGTCTTAGAGTTTTTTTATATCTATTTGGAATTTAAATCAATGTTCTTAAAAAAATTGAACTTTGATTATTTTTTCATTTATCTAATTTTTACAATGCTTACAGGAAAAATTAATATCTTTTTACCTGCTACACTAGTATAGAATGCGTTACACTGCACTGAATACGTCCGACGGCAACAAAAATGACTGTTTGCTTAAATATATAATCGCGAAAAAAGTTTTTTCGAAACAGATTTGACTAAAACATTAGATTGAATATTAAATCCATAGAAAAATTGTTATGTAGTTGAATTTTTTTGAAACACCAAGATGGTATTGTTTAAAAACAAAATTTTAAATTAACTGATATTTTATCCAGACAATTTTATTGGATTTTCTCCAATGAAAGAAAATCATTTGCAACAATTGTAATACGAAAATGATATATCTAAGAATGCAGTTGTGTATGTTGTTTTAATGTCGCATGGTCATATGATAACAATTTTATGTATGCTATATGCCTTACCTTTCAAATTAATCCGTTATTTATAGAATTCATGCGTATGGATTCAAAATGAAATTTCAACAATCATATTTGATGTAAACTATAACGTCCAATTATTGACGTAAAAAAACTATAATTATACGTCATTGTATTACTCATGAGCATTCAATGCTCTTCACATTTCACTTGTTAATTTCTATTAACCGTACTGGTACTACTGTAAAAACAAACTACTATAAAAATCTTATCCATTACAATACCATTATTTATAATTTTGAAAAAAATAATTTCAAAATGAGTCGAGTATGAGAATAAGTACGAAGTGTAAGCGATGTTCGCAGAGAACTGCGGACTCTTTCCGTCCTGACAGTTCACGGGGCTCGGCGCGTTGTTTGGGCATTTCATTACCACCGTCCTATTGTAAACATCTGTAGACATTCCATAAATATTGCTTTTACCGGCTCGCGCGGTCTTTTCATCAGTAAATAAGACTTACTCAATAGTGATGATTCTTTGTAGCTTAGTTTTTAGTAGATGCGTTTTAATAATAATTACTTAGACGTTGATAATAACGAATGATGGTTTTTAATTTTTTATCATCAAATTCAATAAGATGTCGCATTGAGTGCCAAAGAATTACACAGTGAAAAATAGTTTTAAACGCGCTTGTAAACTAATTTTAATTTTTAAAATGGACAATGGCTCATGTAATTATAAAACATTAAATGCATTATACTGCAAAAAGTATGCAATTAATGTTCTATGAAATATTAAAAATTCTTCATATCACTACAACCACTGCAATTACCACCAAAGATTATTCTTTCACTTCCAAAATAACATAAGTACCAAGAATAAATTAAAATTGATACGAATTATTTTTGATGCCATCTATACTGCGTGTATCGTATGGTAAGATCCATCCTATGTCGATAAAATAGAAAACCCTTAAGTTATCTTACGTTGATTTATTTCATTTTATGTTCATCATGTAGAAATATCTTTTTATTGTACTAGGTATCTTCACAAATTTACATAATCATAAAGTTTATTACTTAAATCATACTTAAACATTATTATATTGTATATTTTTTTAAACTACCACACATAGTTACATTGGCTTTGTCTGTGTATGGTAATAAATCCGAATAATTTTTTATGAAAATCGCTTTATCAAAACATGATAATTTATCATCTATAGAAATTAGTAATAACGTTTTTTATATATTTTTTAATCTTCTAATTCGGAACGACTAGGTAGACAAAATTATACATTTTACTGTTGTTATTAATTTTGTTATTCAACATTATAATAATGAATCACATGAATAAAATTATGTAAATAAAATTTTTCACTGCATAAATATCTTATCAGTCTACACTGATACAAAAAAGCATGTTGCCAAAAACTTGTTTAGGTTTGCAGCAAGTTTAATCCGGAAATTCTGTCGTTATTACTGTGAGAAGTAGATAATTCTTTCTTTCGTTTCTTACACTGCCCAAAATTGCACGATTTTTGTCAATTTATTGCAAACGATTGACGATATTTGAAAAGAAAAGTCGCCTGGCGTTGAACAAAGCACGTTAAAAATTTTTTTTCAGAATTATAAGTTTATACTCATATACACCAAATCTCCGTAAAAGCAAAAAAAGTGCCTCTGCTGTTCACCGCGATTCAGACTGTTAGAAAATATTTTTCATTTTTAAATAACAGAATGGCATTCATTATAAAAAAGACGTTTTGTATTTGAAGTTTTTTCGCTTAAAAAAATAGTTTAGTGCGGATTTTTTAAAAGATTCCAACGATAGCCACAATATATGTCTACAATAAGTGAAAATTTCAAAAGTATCGGTTTGGTATTTTTTTCTTAATGGTGGTGGCCAGTTACAAAAATGTTGAGTCGAAAAAAATGGGTTCAAATTTCTCTTTTGCCATTAAGCGCAGTGTACTTGCTTGCATTCAATCCTGAGTTTGTCTGATTTAGAATTCGAATTTCTGTACCAACTTTTAGGTGAAGATTCTTCAAAGTACAAGTAATTCGAAAATGCAATAAAAAAATTTAATTGATTTTTAAAAAGTTGTAAACCAGAGTTCTCCCTTAAGGGCTCAAAGGGGGCTTAAAATCGAAATAGTATGTATTTCTCAACGGGTGCCGCTATGGTTTTTTTAGCAAAACGAAGGATCTTATAGCATGAGCCAAAGGCAAGTGCTGTAACGAGTTTTGTTAAAAAACCATACCTGCACCAGTTGATGATAGTATTTTTTCCTACGAGAGCCTAAAATTAGCGGAAAAGTTGCGTATTGTAGGTTAGAGTGATGACAAATGACTGCGTTTTTTTATTAGGAAAAATTTGCACAAGACTCTCATTTGATGATAAACTGTGACGTGTGTAAACTTTAATATTTTATCCGTAGATTGCATTACATTTGAATTAAAATGATCAGTTTGTGACTCTCTATTTTATGATAAAATCAGCATCTAGACATCTATCTAATGATTTAAATTTTATAATTTTTGCCATCCATAATGTAACTATAAATAAGACTGTAGTTATAACCATGGTAGTATTAAAAAAAATGTAGTACCTTTACACGTTATTAATAAGTAATTAGTTATGAAAAACTGTCGTGGTATTTTAATAGTTTTTTTTTAAGAATACTACGTATTGAGAAATAATAAATGCAATTTCGTCATCTTTTTTCGTTTATGCCTCGTTTATTAAACTCCATCTTGAACCGTACACTAATGAATCTATAATTGAGGGGAAACATTTTGATAAATATGCGGGAGAAATCTTAAAAAATGCGTTCGAAGATTTTTTACAATACCAGTTTCACTGTACTCTTATTATATTAGCATTAAAAAAGGGTTATTGAATTCGAAACGTAATTAACTTATATATTATTAGTAAATTAAATACAATTCAACTTTTAATAGTTGTATAATTATAATAATTGCATATTTAAAAAAAAAAATACACAGTTAGAGAATATGCTTTAAGTATTGCACAAAGTAAATTTCAACATATAATTTTAGAGTGAAAATAAAAAGGCTTTTAACGTAATATCTAAAGATAAAGTCAGATCTAAAAAAATCTCGACGCTGCAGTCGTCTCCGTTGCCTACCTTATTTATGCCAAAAGTCAAGCTAAGCAAAAAGCTAAGTTTCTTAGCCTCGATACGGGCTACACTTTAGTGCCGTAAACCCATTGATGTTGTAAATGAAAATCATAAAACGCAAGGTGCCTTCCATTTATTCGCTCCAGAGAATAGAAGTGTAGTATGAAGAAATTTCTTTTTTCGTGCAGATGCTACAGTAATTTTTCGATGGAAGAATGCCAAACGTCGAATGGATTGTCAAGTTCTTTTCTTTCATGATAGCATAAGATGGTCTAATAAAAAGATATTCGCGCAATTTAAGTCTTATTTTTTTTAAACGCGAGAATACGATGCCCCAGGAAAAAGAAACACATTAGATCTCTCGATGCCATCGTAATGCAAGAAAGTTGTAAAAGGCGGGTTCTGGATCTTTTTATATGATCCTTTAACCAATCTTGCTATTACAGGAGGGGACCTTTTATTAGTCGGCCGCCCTATTAGCAACATAAACCTCCAGATTAGGGTGTTCTTCGACCAATGGGATGTAAAGAAAACTCATATCAGCTAGCTCTTATATATTTTTACTAGTATACACCGAGTAATGGCGAACGTGGAAGCTTGTTCAAAGAAATTCTGCTTTTGTTATTTAATTTCAGCATTTATTTAGTAGAAAACACAATTTTTTAATACTTTGAAGGTGATTTTCTAGTAAAAATATTTTTTGTCAAATCAAATTATAGTTTAGTGCATTTAAATTCTTCCAATGACAACACACTAAGAAAACAGTATTAAAATAATACTGTAAATATTTTACGACTTTTCTAACGCAAAAGGCCAAATTTAGTGTAAAAATAATACGAAGCTTTGTTCAAAAAATTATTAAGTGTAAATCTCAAAAAAATATGTCTGAAAATTTTCATTTTTACCTGGATTGCTCCTGAAGATACATTTCTACCAATTTTAATTGTGGTTGTCGTACGATGCAACAGAATAGGTTATCAAATCGATTGTGTTTCTTTTGAAAATGGGAAGGAAAAGTCAGCTTGTCAAATTTGACATAAGTGAACGAATTGAAATTATCTATTAATTTGAGTCATACCTATATTTTTTACATTTAGTCGTTTAAATGAAAAATGAAGGTATAATTTAAAAACCGAAAATTCTGCAGATACGTACTATTATTACTTTATATAACGAATGTGGATAAGCTTTTTCTGCACAAAGAGGGGTTACAGCATAAAACGAAAGCAAGTGCTGTCCTGAGTTTTGTTACAAAAACTTATTCATGTAAGTTGCATACAAAATTTTATAGTACAAGAGCTTGAAATCAGTGGTTGAGTTGCTAGTTTCAGGCTCTATAATTTTTCCATTGAAATATTTTCTATGTATCTTGCAAAATTATTTTTAATTACCTCATCTGTCGCTCAAAAGGTAAATAGAACGTCAGATTCGCCAAAAATAGAGGAAAATTCATTTTTGTGTTATTTGTGTAATAGAGTCGAGGTAAAATAAGAACATTTTTTGAAGTTAATGTATGAATGAAATTATCATTGTAAATTATATGTGCCATTCTGAAATAAAACGTAAATAGCACATTAGGCTCCTGTATTGTTAATTCAAGTTCATTGATGTATGCGCAAATCTTCAAAACTTTTTGTTCTTTTACCCTTTCTAATTGGCTACATTATACTGTTTTTAACTTATTAATACACCGAAGTCCTCTATCAAGGTAATTTTATGATTTTGAACAATAAAGGTATCAACATTAATTTTTAATAACTGTAGGGTAGTTGGACCAATCAATTACCAGGTACCAGTGAATGAACATTTTGGAAAATATGATATGAAAAACAATTAAAAATATATTTGTATGGTCGTTATGTAATTCTTCAGCGAACGAAGTATCTTGCTTTCTATGTCCAATTATCATGTAACAAGAAAAAAGATTAATTATTGCACATCCAAAAGTGGTCATTTACTGGTAGAAAGCGGTTAATCAATGGTCCAAATACCCTACTTATATCATCAAGATCGAAAAAATAAGCCATCGGTAAGTCATAAAGAGATGAGTAGTTGTTTGCACGTGACGATTTATACATTCATTAGATTTTGAGAGATTGACCTCCAATTGGCATTAACGATAACGGAGTAGAAAAAAAATACATTGAGAGCACCGTTTAATAGAGTTAGTAGTTATATAGAGAATAATAATTGGACTCAAACTTCAATTACTAAATATAGAGCAGTAAAAATACAATATAAAAAACGAAGCAAGAAAAAAATTCCATCCTCTATATAATATTGAAACTCTCCACGTTACTCATAAATATAAACAGTATATATCTAAATTCTCGACTAAAAGAATAAAGCGTAAAACCATGCCAGTTAAAAATGATCAATATTTAATGGTTACTTTTAAGCTAACGAAATTTTTCGATCCGTGCTTTACCAAGTCTGGCGAAAAATGAAAATTTTCCTCATAAGCCAGCAACAACAACTTTCCTGAGTTGCCTGACAATCCACTGACATTATTGTTAAAAAATATGCTTCTAGCCAGCCTCTGTGCTGAGCTATCAGCTCCGTTTTATGAATACCTCTTCTTATGCAGCACTGAGGCCAGCTTGACACCCCGAAAAAAGCTCAATCGTTGTATTTCAGGCTCTTTCTCAATGCTTTCAATTAGTTTCACAACTGTAAATTACTGGCTTTTATTTTTTTCGAAAATTTGGCGAAAATTTTTTCGAACATCAAAATATCACAGGTTTAAAAACTTCAAAAGAACGTATAACAGTATTATATTTTGCAAGTATGTCAGGACAAAAATGTGAGCTTCTTATTATTGGTAAAGTGAAGAAACCTTGTTGTTTCAAAATGGGCCTGTGGAATAGAAAGCGAAAAAAATGCATTTGTGACAAGAGATTTTTTCACTGAATGGCTGCAAAAATGAAATAAAAACTGACAAATCGAACAACGAAAAATTTTGTTTTTAATAGATAATTGTACGCTCTAAATCCAAAAGAGTAACTTTCGAACCTCAAAAGAGTAATCTGCACTATTTACTCTTTTAGAAAGAGTAAATAACGTAGATTACTCTTTTTCAAAAAATGCTGAGTGGAGAAAAGCGTAATTCATTCCAATTACTTTTTTTGGCAAAGATTACTTCGTGCATAAGAATATTGCGCACAGATTATTCTCTTTGAAAATTAAAAAAATATTTTATTGTATATACATGAGTATATTAAAGGAATTTATATTAAATATTCTGTTATATCTATATCTATATTATTCAGTAAAAAAGCGCGGCAAAAAGCTTTAACAATTCTCCTATTCATGTAAGTGTGGCTAAATTTTTTAAATAATTTAATTTTTATACTTGCAATAATGAGAATATTTTTCGCAAAATAGTTTTAGCCACACTTACAAGAATATTTTTTCATAAATGGTTGAAGCTTTTTGTTGCTTTTTTACTGAATAATATAGATATGTAACTAATATAATTGAACTAGTATAAGTTCCTTTAATATACTCATGTACACGGAAAAAAGTACCGAGTAGCTGCCACGGACGCGCAGAGGCGCTGTTACTCATTTGATTTTGGGTGTCAGACACTCGATTATCGAAGGGTGGGGACTCGGCAGTTCGCATGTGTAAGCAATTTGTTATTTTGGCGGTAGCGGTCACTCGATCATCGCATAGCATAATAGCAATAGCAGCGCCACGACCCAGCTACTACTCGATACTTTTTTCCGTGTATATGGGCTAAGCCATAGTTAGGGTGATGGTCAAAAAATGTTTTTTTCTCAAATTATGTACTTTTGAAGAGTACATTGAAAAGTGAAAAT
>CACVKI010144210.1:195-21954 GCA_902732785.1 Trichogramma evanescens
CTGAGCACGGCTTTTTTCATCTGAAACCTTGAACTTTCAGCTGAGCCTTCAGCCCCCAAGATTAAAAAAATTTTTTTCAAAACGGCCCGGTCTACTATGGATACAACTAATGAGTAATTTTTAAATGATTGCAATACAATGAATGCAATAGCTCTCTGAAAGCGTACAAATATTGTATCTTTCTTCTTTCCAATTCATCTTAAACAATGTATCGTTTGAGAAAACCATCAAATAACTTTACCAGATCATTTTTGTAACAATTATCGAAATACTAAAAATATCGGAATGTGAAAAATGTCATTATTTTCGTGTGGCAAAAGATTTATCATTCCTCCACTCGAAAGTTGCTTCTTACCTCGAAAATACATTTAGACGATATTATATCCTCGACGTACCACAACCCAAATTAGCCTCATTATAATCTCATAATACTCATATACGATCATCGTCATATTTTGTTCCCTCATAGAGGAGCTTTGTGATGGATCTAAAGTGGACTTTGAGCGAGCATTTTGATAAAATGCTGCTGTAAAAAAATACCATTAATCACGATGATCGAGAAATTCTAGAAAAATTAATTTTGAAGGGAGCAAATTTCTCGCATAATATCTATTTTCGATGTTAAAATCGTCGAAACAACTGCTTTCAATAGATTTCTAAAAATTAAATGGATTTGCTTTGACGATCCGTTCAATTGACTGAAAACCAAGAACGGGTTCCCTGATATGAAAACTAAAAGTCTTAGGCGAAGGTGGGAACAGAAAATCTAAAAAAAGTCTAGTTTGATGGGATTGCCATAAGATGAGTCATAATATATGTTCATGATTTTAAATATTGAACTACTTCCCTACGTACTTTATGTTAAAGTTTTAAATAATTTCCAATATTGTAAGGATAATTTATGAACAGATAAATCGATACCTCAATTGTAAACAATATGCTTATTAACGATTTCGACCTTGTCCCTCGACACACTGATCGTGTTTACAGAGAAAATTAATTAGTTTGAATGTTATATTTTCCAAACATCACATCTGCGAAACAAAGTCATACCATAAGATAAATTTTATTCGTTTAATTTTCGTGGCAATAAATAGAAAAATCCATCGTTCAATTTAGTCCCCAAAATGAATAAAAGTGAGAAGGAATTCGGGACAGTTCGTGATATTTTTAAGGAGTCATTTGTACAAGAAAGAAACATAAAAAAACATCAAAAAACAGTCCACGAAAGTCGCAAAGATTTCGCATGCGACAAATGTGAGAAAATATTTGGACAAAAAATACATTTGATCACGCACCAAAAGGCAATACACGAAGGTCGCAAAGACTACGCATGTGACAAGTGTGAGAAGAAATTTGGATATAAACGGCGTCTGATTAGTCACCACAAAATAGTACATGAAGGTCGGAAAGATTTCACGTGTGACAAGTGTGAAAAAAAATTTTGGGATCAAAGCAATTTGAACAGACACCAAAAGACAATCCATGAAGGTTACAAGGATTACGCATGCAACAAATGCGAGAAGAAATTTGGACAAAAAGTGCATCTGATTAAACACCAAAAGACTGCTCACGAAGGTCGCAAAGATTACGTGTGCGACAGATGCAAAAAGAAATTTGGACAAAAACAATATTTACTTTTACATCAAAAGAGAGTCCACGAAGATCAGAAAAATTTTGCGTGTGACAAATGTGAGAAGAAATTTGGACAAAAAAGTAATTTGGTTTATCACCAAAAGGTAATTCATGAATGTCGGAAAGATTTTGAATGCGATAGGTGTGAGAAGAAATTTACCCAAAAAGGCAATTTGCTCGCCCATATAAAGAGGATCCACGAAGGTCAGAAAAATTTTGCATGTGACAAATGTGAGAAGAAATTTGGACAAAAAGCATATTTGTTTTGGCACCAAAAGACAGTCCACGAATTTAGCAAAGATTACACATGCGACAAATGCGAGAAGAAATTTGGATTAAAGTGTAATTTGACAAGACACCAAAAGATAATGCATGAAGGTAGAAAAAATTATCCATGTGACAAATGTGAGAAGAAATTTGGACAAAAAAGTAATTTGGTTTATCACCAAAAGGTAATTCATGAATGTCGGAAAGATTTTGAATGCGATAGGTGTGAGAAGAAATTTGCACAAAAAATTCATTTACTCGTCCACCAAAAGACAGTCCATGAAAAGCATAAGGATTACGCATGTGATAAATACGAGAAAAAATTTGGACATAAATCTAGTTTAGTTTTGCACCAAAAGACGTTACACAAAGGTTGCAAAGACTGCTCAAGCGACAAAAGTGACCAAAACTTTATAAAACAAAGTAATTTGGCAAGACACCAAAAAAATGTCCACGAAAGTCGCAAAGATATTACATGTGACAAGTACGAGAAGAAATTTGCAAAAAAACAGACTTTGCTCTTCTATAAAAATATAGTACATGACGGTCACCAAGGTTTTAAATGTAAAAAGGGTGAGCAAAAAATTGGATCAAAATCGAAATTGATTAGACATCAAGAGATAGTTCACGATGTTCGCAAGTGTTACCAATGCGACATATGCGAAAAGAAGTTTGGACGCAAGTCGAGCTTGATCTTCCACCTCAAGACACACGACGCTGTAAACGAAAGTCGCGAAGATTACGCAAGCAAAATGTGCGAGCAAAAATTCGATGAACCAAAAAATTTAAACAACCACCCAAAGACACTCAATGAAGATCGTATAGATTTTGATCAACGCCATTTGGTTAGAAAACAAATAATAGTACACGAAGGCCGCGAAGATTCTGCGCACAAAAACGAGAGCAAAAAGAGATCTAGGCCTTCATCGAATTCGATCAGAAAAAGAAAAAAGGCCAAGAAAATTCTCAAAGACAAAATATTTGACAGGTGCCATAATTGTTTGGTTTGCCGATATCAAAGATCATTGTTAAATAAAAAAGCTGGAGCAAAGGCAAAAAGAAAGTGAAGAAATCTCTCGCGATTCTTTTTTATTAATCGTAGACATGCGTAGTTGCGTATAATATCATGTAAGATGATAATCAATTTTCTGTAGTATAAATAATTTATCATTGTTACGAATGACTCGAACTTTTCTCAATCATACGCGTTTAATAGTTTTTCAGTAAATAATCTGTATTTTATGAATGAAATAATTAAAACTGTTCATATTTTTATTGAAAAATGTAAAAAAAATGATACTGCAATTTTTTAAATTAAAAATTTTGTCAATATGATTGTGTTTTACCTGAAACTGTTTGCTACTTATTAATACGTCTGTGTTTCATGGATAATGTTGGTATTATATTTTATCACGGAAAATCCCTTCAATAAGTTTATTGCTTCGAGGTCCTTTGCGTGGGTCCGAAAAATCTGAAAAAAATTCGAGGTTGTTACAATTGTTTAAATGTATCTTCAAGAATTTTTTCATATTTTTTGAGTCAAAATTACGCTTGGCATCGACATGATTAGAAATCGAACGTCCATGTGGATTCTGGTAGCATTTGCTGTAGCGTTTTAAAATCTGTAACCGCGGGTTTTACCAAAATTTCAAAAAAAAAATCCAAAGACATCGTGCGTAGTTTTATTACAAAATTATGAATATAACCCATTACTATATAAGTGACAAGTCATACTTCGTCAAATCGGTATCTACTCTTTCTTTACTTAGTCTCGTAGAAATGAATAATTCAGAAAAATAAATGTACATTACTTTCTAGCAAAGAGTTTCAGTATATGAAAAATAGAAAAATACACGAGCAAATAAATTAATTTATTTCTGCGTCTTCATAAAGCTTTGTGCAATGGGTCTAAAATGGACTTTTGTTCATTGTTATTTTTTGTTTTGTCAATAGGGGGTCGATTCGTGGTGACGTCTCAAGGCGACCTGCACATCAAGTCAGCGAGGCAAGAGGACGGCCACGCCACGTACTCCTGCTTGACCAGGCACTCGCTCACCGGCGAGACGAGAAAGAGCGAGCCGGCCTCCCTCACCGTCACAGGTATTATATACATATATCAGCATCATCAGCATCATCGTATGTACATAAGCAAGGCGCCAGACGTGAGCTTGGTATATAGCTGCTGCGCTGTGTGTATGCCCACATCCACCCACACACACACACACATACACTCATGAACCGAAGCGAAACAGATCTTGTACTTTGATAGTCCCTTTGACACGCTGTGCAACATACGTACGTACATATACGTTTGAGGCATGTTCTCTAGCTCGAAACTCGGTGTATATGCTTTTACACAGTGACGAGAATCGACGCTTGTACATAGGAGCTCGGAACATCTATTATTCGACAAAAAATGCATCGAGTGTAGCTGATACACACATATAGACACACGACCCCGAGAGAACATGCTTACCGTGCGAAAGCGAGTCCGGGGGCTTGACGTTACACACGGGTCAACTAAAATCTGAATTTCTGTCTGTCTCTCTCTCTCTCTCTCTCTTCTGGTGCACGGCCGCAAATCCGACGACGACGTATACAATACGCCGCAGAGCCAAGCAGTACGATGCCGCCCAAGCTGATGCAGCGCTCGCAAATTGCCATTTCCGCGGAGCGTGACTCCGACGTGCATCTTACGTGCTCGGCCCAGGGCAATCCGCCGCCGCAGTTCACTTGGTATCGGGACGTCAATGGTGAGTTTGCGCATATACGTATCTCGCTTTATCTCACTCTCAGCTTTTTCAGCGTTCTCTTATCTTGTTACTTTTTTTCTGGTGATGGCTCGAAAAAAAAAAAAATAATAATAATGATAATATTGTGCAGGACGCTCGATACCGGTGGAGTCGTACGGCCGCATACAGATCTGGGGCGATCTGTTACGCATCAGGCGGGTCGACGTGCAAGACGCCGGCCGCTACGTCTGCAGCGCGCGGAATCAATTTGGCGAGCAGCAGGCCGAGACCCATCTGTCCGTCACGTCCAAGCTCAACGCCCGAATACAGCCGATGCTTCAGGTGAGTCGAATATACATATGTGTAGGAGCGCACAATGGGACGCGATAACGAGTCGAGAGAGAGGATACGATTTTCTTCTTCTTCTTCTTTTTTCTCTCGTTCTCGCGCGCTCGAGTGGACGATATTACGTTGGAGGAATGTACGCGCGAATATACGTGTAGGTGCAGATGGATACCATTATATCGAGTCGAAGGAAAATATATACGAAAATCGAGAAAACGTATCCAGTGGCAATCGCGAAATTGATACCGTTGCACGAGTGAGTGCGAGTCTATCTGTGCCCGAAATTTCGTAACAAATAATACGAAAAAAAATCCTCGCTCGATCACATTCTCACTGCTGCTGGCGGGGACGCGATTGTTATCCTTTTGTGTATATATATCGTATACATACGCGAGAATTGAACTTTGAAGCTGTGACAACAACAACAACAACAACAACAACAATAACAGCAGTAGCGGTGACGGTGAACTTCCAATCGATATGAATTCGATGGAATTCGATATTTGGCGCGATACGAGTTTCTACATGCGAAATAATGTAGTGTAGTCGCAACTGACAATAATACTTATGAACGCAGGTCGTGAACTCGGGCCAGACGGCGACGATGAACTGCTCGGTGGAGGGCTACCCGATCGAGAGCGTCGAGTGGCTGCGCGACGGCGTGCCCGTGCTCGCCAGCCAGGACTCGAGGATTCGCCTTCCGGCGCCGCTCGTGCTGCAGATCGCCTCGATCGGGCGCCGCGACAAGGGCATGTATCAGTGCCTGGTGAGGAGCGACAAGGAGAACGCCCAGGCCACCGGAGAGCTGAGGCTCGGCGGTGAGTGTTTCCGCGCTACTTTATGTATACGATCGATTTTTCGACGTGGACAATGAGAGTTGACGATTTTTCTTTTGTCGCGTGTGACAGACACGGTGCCGGAATTGCAGTACACGTTCATCGAGCAGACCCTGAGGCCGGGACCGCCGGTGTCGCTGAGATGCTCGGCCACCGGCTCGCCGCCGCCCTCCTTCACTTGGCTGCTCGACGGCGATCCGCTCAGCGAACTCGCCACTAGTCACAGGTAGGTGGGGACGATGGTGCACGTGTGACGCCGACGACAATGGGGAGTTTTTTTTCTGCGTCGTCGGCGGATTTAAAATTTATTAAAATACCTAGCCGATCCAAAACTGCTCCGACTTATACAATTATTTTGCCTCAGACACTTGCAGATTTACAGATATAAAGATACTCGCCATCTTGTGGTGAAAACTGGAATTAATTATCATTGATAATTCATACATTTTTTTAGCATTATTCGATTGAATTTTAGTTAGTGTAATGAGATAAATTATCATTTATACATTGATTCTTACCAAAAAGTTACATGTAAAAGTACTTTACATAAAATTTTATATCGCTCACGTTAAATCTGCACTAAACTTATTACAATATTTTTACACGACTATGCGTTTTAATTTCCACCAGATGCGTTATGTTTTCTCGAGCATTTATTTAAATATTAACAGTGTATAAAGTAATAATGACTTGAAAAGAAATTTGATTTTTTCAAATAAAGAATTCATGATTCTTCTATCAGTACTGATACACGAAAATAGGATGACTTTGCAGCGGATCTTTTTTCTCTCTCTCTCTCTCTCTCTAACGGCGCACGATATTTCATTCGCAGATACGCCATCGGCCAGTACGTCGATCAGTCGGGCGACGTGATAAGTCACCTGAACATATCGTCGTCGTCGACGGAGGACGGCGGGCTTTACGCCTGCGTCGCGTCCAACAGTCTCGCCTCGGTCGAGCACAAAGCCCGTCTCAACATATGGGGTACGTTCTCGTATAATATATTAAAAGATATAGAAATTGTCACGTTGGCGGCCGCTATACTATTATATGAAAAAAAACGACCGACTCAGCAGCGCCCAGTTTTCTTCTTTCTTCTCCTCACTCGACGCGATTTTTTCTTTTTTTCTCCGCACGCAGGTCCGCCGTACATACGTCTGCGCATCGGTCCGGTGCAGGCAATCGCGGGCCGCGACGTCGCCGTGTCCTGCCCGTACTCGGGCTATCCGATCACGTCGGTCAAGTGGTCGCGGGGCGGCACCTCGCTGCCGCCCGATCTGCGCCACCGCATCGACGCCGAGGGCCACCTCACCATCGCCGAGGTCAGTCCCAACGATCAGGGCACCTACACGTGCACGGTGCACGCCGGCTCGGGCCAGACGGCCAGCCGCGACATACACGTCGAGGTTCAGAGTCAGTATTACAGAAATAAAAATAAATAAATGATAAGATGTAGGGGGAAATGAAAATGGAGAGTGTCTAATCGATCAATCTCGGCTTGTCTCACACAGGTCCGCCGGTCATGGGGCCACTGAGCTTTCCGCCGAATCTACAAAAGGGCAGCCGAGCGCAGATAGCCTGCAGTATCACTTCGGGCGATCTACCCATACACTTCTCCTGGCTGAAGGACGGCGAGCCGCTTCCGTCGTCGCTCAACGTAAGTTCTACCCCCCCATCTCTCTCTCTCTCTCTCTCTCTATCTTCTTTTCCCGAACTATAAATTTAAAAAGTTGCCGCGTGACTTTGAAATTAATTCGCAGAAAGTCGACGAACTGCTCTTTCAGATATATACGATGTGCATATAGCGTTCGTAATAATACAGACATTTTTCACTCGAGTTACTTTTCGGCCTGTAGACGAGGCAATGGTATATATTATTACAATGAAGCTCGAGCTCTGCGCGTGAATTAGATTCTTCGAAGCTGCCATAAATATATCATTATATGCACAGGAGCCGACGCGAAGAGAGGATATCGCATTCGAACGCGGAGCTTTGAGACTTCTTTATATCATAATATGATAGAGACGTCGTCGTAGGGATTTTAAATGCCATATATACTCTCCCCGTCGCATAATGCATATTATAATGTATTCGAGAGCTTTCAATGCTCAGCTTTGCGACGCATTATATTCGCAGACATCATACGTATTATACATTTTCTCTCAGATCGAGGAGAAGCGCGACGAGTTCTACAGCTTTCTCGTCTTCAAAGACGTCTCGTCGCGCCACAGCGGCAAGTACACCTGCCTCGCCACCAACAAGGCCGCCAAGGTCAACGAGACGGCCGAGCTGCTGGTCAAGGTGCCGCCCCAGTGGACCCACGAGCCCCAGGACGTCTCGGCCCTGCTCGGCAATCCGCTCTACGTTCACTGTCGGGCTACGGGTTTCCCGCCGCCGCAGATCACCTGGCTGCGCGGTCACGCCCGCACGGCGGCCGACTTTCAGCTGCTGAGCGAGATTCAGGCGGGAGTGGGCGGGCCGCGACTGACGATGCTGCCCAACGGCACGCTGTGGACGGCCTCGGCGGGTCCGCAGCACGAGGGACACTATCTGTGCCGGGCGAACAACAGTATCGGCTCGGGGTTGAGCAAGGTCGTCTACGTGTCGGTGCACGGTAATTATGAATGGTTTTTTTTGTTAGAACAGTTAATTTGACAAAAAATTAAATAAAAAATTTGTCTGAAATGTTAGACAGTTTTAGAATATTGAAATTTTTTCATATTTAATAATTTCTCTCTTACTTATTTTACTCAATTATAAATAAAAAATCCGAAAATCTAAAGGAAACATAACAGACTTGTTTTACGTGTGGCTATCAGTCAACATGTAATAATTTTAATTTTGAACTTTTTTAAATTTTATCCTGAGGTCAACGAATATAGTTTTTATTAAAAAGTGACAGATTGAGTTTCAATAAAGTGAGAGAATTCTTGAAAATACTGAATTTTGTGTTTTTGTTATTTTTGTTGGTTTCTTTAACTTATTTTTGGGATTTCTCTCAGATTGCCGTGTAATTTTTCATTTATAATTTAGCCATTAAAAGCTTATAAGTTCCAAACTCTTTAAGATTCTCGGCATTTTTTAAATAAATTTTTTCATTGAATCAACTTCAGGTATATTGGCCTTGATTATTATGATAAAAAACTGATTTATATGATTCTTCGAAAAATCAATTTATCTCCTTCATCATCGTCCCTCGCAGAACCCGCTAGATTCGAGTTCCAAAGCAAGAACGTGACGATACGCCGTGGCGAGTCGGTCGTGCTCGACTGCACGGTCATCGGCGACAATCCCATCAACGTCCAGTGGAGCCACAACAACAATCGACTGGACACGACGGCCCACCGTCTCGCAGTGACGCAAGCCAAGACCGAGCAGGGCCTCAAGTCGCAGCTGTCGATCGGCATGAGCGACCGCCAGGACTCGGGCGTCTATCGCTGCACCGCCGACAACGACTACGGCCGAAGCGAGCACTTCATTTATCTGGCTGTGCAAGGTATAGTATACACAAAAGCTCCATCGTTTCGTATTTCGAATTATCTATCTTGACTCGACTCTACGAAATAAAAAATAAATAAATAAAATACAGAGCGTCCCGACGCGCCTTCGTCGCTGGAGGTAATCGAGATTGGTTCGCGATCGATCAAGCTGTCCTGGAACAAGGGCTTCGACGGCAACTGCCCGATAAGGGAGTACATTATTCAGTACCAGTCGGTATCTCACGGGATACTCGAGGACGAGTGGGAGCCGTCCAAGACGCACAACATCTCGCACGTGCCCGGCTCGTACACCTCCGTCGGCGGCGCTGTATCGACCAATCCAACGCAGAATGGTAATTTACTCGAAACTTTTTTTTTTGATAGACGCGTATAAGCTAGATTCAATATCTTTTACCTCGTGTATCACAGGTATAACGAGATACGAGGCGAATTCCGAGGAGCAAGAAATAGCCCAGGTGGGCGGGCTGCACCCGGCGGTGACGTACAAGTTTCGCGTGTTCGCGATCAACGTGATCGACTCGAGCGAGCCGACGGGGCCCGCGGTGGCCAAGACCCAGGAGGAGGCACCCACGGAGCCGCCCCAGAACATCCGCGTGACCTCGGCGGGTCCGGGCGAGCTGATCGTCATCTGGGAGGCGCCCCCGAAGGAGTCCTGCAACGGAGATCTGCTCGGCTACATCGTCACCTGGTCCGAGCAGTCGTCCTCCACGTCGGGCGTCAATCAGAGCAAGAGCCTGAACGTCAACGGCTGGGCCACCAACAAGGTCCAGCTCACGGGTCTGCGCAACTTCACCAAGTACGACATCACTATCCGAGCGTTCAACAGCATCGCCAGCGGACCCGCAAGCTCTCCCATTACCGGCACCACTCAGGAAGGAGGTATGTAATCAATCATTTTGGAAGTTTGATCGCTTTATATCCAACGTCGAAACTTTTCGCGATTCGATTGCATGCACGACGTATACGAAGGCTAATTTGTATAATGCACTCGTGATTTGAAACGAGAGTAAAAAAAAAAATTGTGTCTTGCGCAGTGCCCAGCGCCCCACCGACCAAAGTCACCTGCACGTCACTCACCTCGCAGAGCGTCAAAGTACACTGGAAAGCTCCGCCGGCCCATCAGCACGGTGGAATAATTCAGGGCTACAAAGTTTTCTATCGACCCGTGCCAACCGACAACAGTAAGCGTACCTATAATTTTCTCCGATCGATATCATGCATTACGTACTTACAATTTTTCTTTTCTCCCCTCAACTCAACAGTGGAGATATCTACCTCGGGCGAGATCAAGAAGACCTCGAGCGACGAGACGTACCTGCACACGCTCTACAAGTACACCAACTACTCGATCCGCGTGCTGGCTTACACGGGCGCCGGCGACGGCGTCCTCAGCAATCCCATCTACTGCTCCACGGAGGAGGACGTTCCGGGGCCCCCAGCGGGCATCAAGGCACTGGCTCTGTCGGCCGAGTCGATCCTGGTCTCGTGGCTGCCCCCGCTGCAGCCCAACGGTCGCGTCACCAAGTACACGGTGTACTTCCGCGAGGCGGGTTCGAGTCGTCACAACACCTACACGATACACGAGCCGCCCGTGACAGCCTCGGACACACTGACCAAGGAGCTGCGCGAGTTCAACGAGCGCCAGTTGTACGAGTTCTGGGTGACGGCTTCGACGGCTCCGGGCGAGGGCGAGGCCTCGATCGTCGTGTCGCAGAAGACTGACTCCAAAGGCAACGCCGCCCCCGCGAGGGTCGCCTCGTTCTCGCAGGTACTGAAGAAACCGGTCAAGTCGTCAGTGACGCTGTCGTGCATCGTCGTGGGCAATCCGACGCCCCGGCCCCAGTGGACCTACAAGGCCAGCCACGTGTCCAAGAGCAAACACCACGAGATCACCAACGAGGGTCATCTCAGGATACACAATCTCGAGCAGTCGGTCGCGGGCAATTACACGTGCTCGGCCAGCAACACCTACGGTGACGACTCCATCACGTACACCCTGATCGTGGTGATGCCGCCGCGAGCCCCGACACTCGAGCTCCAGTACACGACGACGGACAGCATCAAGTTCTACTGGAGCCATCCGGACAACGGCGGAGCCAATATACAGGGCTACGTGCTCAGCTACAAGAAGGACAAGGGCGGCTGGGAGGAGATCAGTCTGTCGCCCGAGCACACCGAGCTCTCTCTGAACGGCCTCAAGTGCGGCTCGACCTATGTGGCCCATCTGACGGCGCAGAATCGCGTCGGCACGGGCGATCCCAGTCCCCTGATCTCCGCGGTGACCAAGGGCACGGCGCCCCAGCAGCCCAAGGAGCGCGACGTGATCATCGCCAACGCCACCTCGGTGCGTCTGCTGCTGCTCAACTGGCCGAACGGCGACTGCCCCATCGAGTTCTACACGGTGGAGTTTCGCAAGAAGATCGGTCAGGAGCAGTGGAACCTGGTGACGAGTCAGGCCACGGAGAACATCATCATCAGGGACCTGAAGCCCGCCACCTGGTACAGTCTGCGGCTGACGGCGCACAACGACGCCGGCTCGACCCAGGCCCTCATGGACTTCGCCACGACGACGCTGAGCGGCGCCTCAATCGGTCCGTTCAGCGACAAGGACACGGACAACGGCGCCTTGGGCGCCACGGCGGGCTACAAGTTCTTCTACGTGGTGGTGCCGCTGGTCTGCACGGTGCTGCTCGTTGTCTCGGCGGTCGTCGTGGGCTACGTCATGCTCAAGCGTAACGGCCGAGCCGGTGGCATGGGTGGTGGTGGCGGAGGAGGAGGCGTCGGTGGCTACCTCGGTGACATGCTGCCCGGCGGCGCGCAGACACCCGGAGGCCTGGCGGGCATGAATCTCCAGCACCAGAGCCATCATCATCTGTCGAGCTGCATGTCGACGGTGCAGATGAAGTCGACGGCGGAGCGCGACAATCGGCGCAATCATCAGGTCTACACGAGCTCGCCGGTCAAGCACCAGGACAACGGCAAGCCCGCGGCGATCGATCACGGCGCCGAGATGTACGAAATCAGTCCGTACGCGACCTTCAGCGTGCCGGGCAGGGGCGACAATCGAGCCGTGTCCACTGCGACCCTCGACTACACCATGCAGTTCAAGACCTTCGGCCATCTCGAGAACGAGGACATCAATCAGATCGATTACGAGCGATCGAGCATCGACTTCGAGAGGTGAACTAATATTTATAGAAACAAAAAATGACAATAATTAGGGAGGGAGAATAAATTGAACCATGACGCTGGCAGATCGAAAACACCCAGATGGCACAAGCAGCGCTACTTCCCGAGCATCGCCGAGGCCGAGAGCAAGATGAGGGCGCCGGGTGGGGGTGCGGGTGGCGGCGGCGGCGGAAATCGGCAGGGATCGGGCAGCGACACCTCGGGCAGTCCCTGCGGCGAGTGCGCCGGACCGAGCTATCGAGTGCCCGTCAAGCCTTGTCGAGGTAACTAACCCGATACATTCTTTTTTTTGATTCGATTATATAATGATAATAATACGACATAAATTACGCATTTGATATTTAACGCAAAATGTGTGTGTGCGGGGGTGGATAAATTAGCGCATTTTAAATTGTTGAAAATCACGTCAGATGTGTTTTCACGTGGCGGCGGCATCGAGTCAAGCACCGAGTCCAACAACGAGGGCTCGCCGTCGCTCGGCCGGCGCATGAAAAATCGACAGCCAAGCAGCGGACGGTCTCGAAGGTAGCCAAGGTTTGTTGTTTTCTGACACATAATCGCAACTTTTAGCACACACACGAATCCATTTATATGTAACGTCGTCCCGTGCTTATATACGAATCCTGTAATGAGTATAGAAGATAAAGTAGAAAATCCCTTACCAGTCGATGTGCGATAATGTGTGCAACTACGCTAACGAGATTTTCTTTCGATTTGATTTCGATGTAGCTCTGTCGAGGACATGATGCTGTTACCACCGAGCGGATTCAGCGACACGAGCCGCGAGCTCCTGGACATCGAGCAGGACAACAGCCAGGAATGGAAGGCCGCCGACTCGATGGGCAGAATCTCGTTCGAAGCCATGGAAACGATGCTAGCAAGGTAGGTATGAATTTCGGCTACGAAAACGATCACGATGATCGAAATATAATATATTCGTTTTTATTATAGACACCAGCAACGCAGGGAGCAAGAGAGACAGGAGTGCACGATTCACGTATGATCGTCGCTTCGGATTCCGTATCTGCCGGCCATGTACCGCTACGTACTGCTGGAATCATTACTGCCAAAAATATGTTTATTGTCGTATACCTGAGGGAAGGAGAGAATGTTATGATTGACGATTGTTTTTATCTCAATATTTATGTAAAAAAAAAATAACAACAACAAACAAAGAAAAATGTGATTGAATAAGCAAAATTGCGAAAATTTTCGTGTACCAGTTGTAACTCTTATACGACTCGATAGAAAATCGAGTCCGTTTTTTTTTAAAAGGTACCTAATTGTTGCCCGTCGTGTACATAATGATGTTTTTTTATGACGAAATATTTATGAAAAGTTGTTTTTTACCATCTTGACAATTG
The DNA here is from genome assembly GCA_902732785.1 of Trichogramma evanescens. Classification (NCBI taxonomy): domain Eukaryota; kingdom Metazoa; phylum Arthropoda; class Insecta; order Hymenoptera; family Trichogrammatidae; genus Trichogramma; species Trichogramma evanescens. The sequence continues at coordinate 14,065 of CACVKI010144210.1, forward strand.
ATGAAGACTGTTGAATCTTAGTCAATGCTATATACCGAATGCCACGGGAATTAATATTTCCTATAAATCGTATATGCCTCTGGTTTTTTCATTCTTATATAAATTATGTATGAATTTAGGTGGATACGATGGATTGAATACTTTATAAAATTGTTCATATCTTTGAAAAATATCTTTCAATATTTTTATCCATTGAAAGAATTGCTTTGTAATATAAATATTTATTGATAATTATTGAAAAATATGGTTGAATAAATCACATTTTAAATGTTTTCACGTGAGAAATTGTTGAAATTAATTATTCCATTTCATGCCATTTTTTATACTTGCTTGTTGCTGACAAAAGTAACAAATTTGACTCTGTCGTATATTAAAAAATATTTTGTATCTGCTTCTCGCTGAAATGATCCTGTATCGTGCAAAGAACAATTCAACCGACACGTGAAAGTGATTAAAGTCATGCAATAGATAACTTGAAATTGTGTACTTTGTAATAGATTTGTTTCAAAATGCAAATTTATTTTAAAAAATGTTTTCTCATTTAGGTGGTAGAACTTTTTATTATCTGTTATTTTATTATTCTAAAACACATTTATATTTCTTCCCAGCTGTTTTAACTATAGTTAAGACTAATTTTTGTTTTGGTATTATCTTTTTCTAGCGATGTAGTGGTTTTCAAAGGTATAGCACCACGTCTGAAAAAAATGTTATTTTAACAATAATTATCGGGATAATATTCATTTTAAAACTTAGCAGCCTGTCCCTTTGATATCTCTGATATTGGCCCATCGTCAGTTCATGGTATTCGTAAATATTGGCGATTGCCTTAGCCTGGTGATGCTGATATTGCTGCTGAAGTTGTTGATGTATTGATTTGGATTGCTTGGATTTTTTTCGGCCTTAATGTATTCATGCCTCATGGCCACGGAGGAACACGTCGCGTAGTACGTAGGAAAAATATTGAAATTAACATCTCTATAAGATTAATATTTGATGAATAAGAGATATGAAGAGAGAGAGAGAGAGAGAGAGAATAGAATAGAAGGGTGTTTATTAGGTAAGGCAATGCCGTATGCTTCAATGACAAATGCATAAAATAATACAATTTAGGTAAATTTTTAAATTTTACAATAGAATTAACAATAGTATTAACAAAGAAATAAAAATAGAGAATAGAAATAATATAGTAATCGCAAGGTAGAATTAATCATCAGTGTTCACACCAGAATAAGTGCATGATAAAATTTAAAAAATATAAATTTAAAGAGAGAGAGAGAGAGAGATTGATTGATTGATTAATATATTTATTGGGAAAAATATATTTAGAGAGAGAGAGAGAGAGAGACAGAGAAAGAGACAGAGAAAAAAAGGGGTATTTACATATAGAGGGTGGCGGTTCATTGTACGGGAGTTCACAAATTTCGCATATAATAAAACAAAATGGTTCGTCCCAGTTTTCGAGATGACATATTCTAACTGGATCGGTAGAGCTGGCCCGTCTAGCTCCTCGTACATTTCCTCGTCTTCATCAGAAGACATCGGCTTTTAGTTAATACTATCACCTCACATATTTTACATATCATTCACGGTCGAGCACTGACGCTTAACTAAATGTCTTTTAGAATAACTCATTTTATCATTAGCACTGTATCCTTTTTATGCAGCGTTAAACTTTTTTATATAAACTACACTATAGTATATTCTTAGGTGGTAAAATTGCTGTTATTTTATTCTTCTAAAACACATTTATATTTCTTTCCAGCTGTTTTAACTAGTTAGAGATTAATTTTTGTTTTAGTATTATCTTTTTCTAGCGATGTAATGGTTTTCAAAGGTTTAGCACCACGTCTGAAAAAAATATTATTTTAATAATAATTATCGGGATAATGTTCATTTTAAAACGTACTTAATAGCCTGCGATCTCCTAATTACATCAAGCCTTTTAGTTGATCTTTTATAATAGAAATATTTATGATCATTAGCTTAAATTATTATTTGATAAATACTTACTCCTGTATTAGGTTCTGTATATATAAAATCTTCTTGGTTAAACTTATAAATTAAACCTTCAGGACTATACACAGTTCTTGACATTTTTATCATGTGCTCTTAACTATTTATCAAACACAAATGACGAGTTTTTCATTTAATTTGATTTCTGTCGTGAGTTTTGTCTACCCCTTCTTTCTTTATTATAATAGACAGAAGAGGAAAAATATTTCACATAAAACTGCTGATTTTTTATTATGTGACATTCCGTAATTCCGACGTACATTAAACATTTTTCTTATTGCTGCAGTAAAAATGCTGCCTCATATAGTTTATACATAAAGCATCATGAAAAAAGCTTATTGTTTCTATTTAATATTATAGATTGATGAGTACATGTCATGAAGGAAAAATTTAAACGTTACATTTGTCAAGATAAATATTTTCTTAAGGTTTAGTTTAAAAAATGTTTTTTCTGATGATTTGACTTTTTATAGGATTGGCATGAATTGATTATTTATCCTTAGGAATTTATCAAAAGTGGGAGAAATTTATTAATGCTAAGCTTGCATATTCATAATAATATAAGACGCAGCTGTGGGCTTCCTTAATTTTTTTACTTTCAAACATAGTGTGTCATAAATTTTAATTTTTAAAAAGTGTCTGTATCAAGATGCGAGTTATTAGTTTTGCTTTAGAAGATATTTGATTTTGTTAAAATGCGAAAGGAATTCAAGTATAAAAGTGTTGAATCTCTTACTAAGGATGTAAAATTTATTCTGAGTCAAGAAAGTGCCAGAATTATAGCTAAAATGTACAGACAAGATGTTTTGAATAATGAGAAAAAAGTATTGTTAATAGTTACAATACTAATTGATCAAAATCGAGATAACGTCGATTCATTGGCCGAATTATTTAATGAATATAATCAAATTAAAACACATCAAAAGTTGGAAAAAATTGTATATATTATAGATATAGTAGATCATAAGGAATATTACTACCGTTAGGCCATTACGGTCACTCAAAACAATGACTCATCAAAGCGGCCTTTGACCGACTACGATATATGATATCCTAGCAAGTGCTTGAGTAGGTGAGCTATGCCGGTTCCAGCCCCCCTCCTCCTTCCTATAGGCCACGCCCCCTTCCCTCTCCAAGTCAGAGGCCACGCCCCCTCCAAGTCAGGAAGTGGGGGGTCGGTACGCGGGATACCTGTTGTACCGACGGTGGGTAAATACTACCTTAACGATCGCAGGTCATCTACCACGGTATTACCGATCCAGATTAGGGTACCCGGATATTCGGGGCCAGATATAGCATGCCTGATTATGAAAAAAATATGATGTCAGTATACATCATGACTTACTACGTGTTAGACATTACCGGATTTGTGGATAACAACAATAGCGCGGTTGCTAAGGAATTGGTTATAATGCTTGTAACCTATAATGAAGATCCCACAACATGGTTTTTTAAACCACCATACAAGTGGGAGCAGCTAATTGATGGGGCACAATCATACAACGAATTTTTAATATACTGTGATGGGCTTGAGTGGGAATCAGGTGAAATCGACTACGACTGTGTGAAAAAAGTGCTTGATGAACAATTAAAAGATGCGAAAATAATATTTATAAAAGATTTTAAAGTCGGAGAGTGGCTAGCCTCTTATGGTTTTCGCAATTTTTGTGATGTGAGCCATGCTCGAAATTATGATGATTACAATATTTCAATTTTTGATATGCCATCGTGTTTAAAGCATACTCATTCGTCTATAATTGCGTGTGCTGCTAAAAATGTGAAAAAATTATTATTCAATGTAATGATCCATTGTCAGTAAATGATTAAGTCTCCACTAATAAAGTTAATATTTTAACTAATAAACTTTTTGGTTTTATATTTGAAAATAATCAAATCCTGTCCATGCGCATCGAGCGAGTCACGAACGACGCGCCGTTGATCCCATGTAGCTAACTCTCGAACATAACATATACTAGTATGACACGGCATTTTTTAAAGTTAGAATTCTATGGGTGGCGTTAGGTGAATAAATTAAATATACGTTTGTAATATTAATTATTTATTTTTTAATCGCGTACTCTCATCATAAAGAATACAATAAAAAATGTATATTAATACAATAATTCTTCCCTAAGGAAGATCTCTAGCTCGTCCAACACTCGGTACAAATTATCCATTGCAGCTTCTTCGTAAAGGTGCTTGATATTTTGAAGTGCGTTGGCATGAATAGCACCATTACAACCAATTAATACATCGATGCATTGTATTATTATATGTGCTTGCCCGTTGGATCGTATCATTTCATCAAGATCGCAAATTTGCTTTAAAAAGTTCTCAGTTGTCACTTGTATATGTATTATAGTTAAAAAAGCACACACATCCTCGAATAGTTCACGCGCCGTAACAAGTATCGGACTATGCTCGCTTAATGTATCGATTGCTGCAAGCAGCAGTCTCCAGTTTCCATATGATTTTACCAGCGAAGATAAAAACCACGAGCATTTTGATTCTTTTGTTCCCGGGAGGAGTGATGATCATGCTGAAAAATGTATAATTTTATGAATGAAACTATAGGCACGAAGTCATGAATGCTATACTCGTAAACTATACTCATATATACGCATGCACGCTTACACATCACACCTCGCCACACACGCACACACCGCATATGAGCGTATACTTGCACACCATACGTAATATTGCAAATACATACAATCTACACTCTCACGTATATATGAACACGTTCATGAAAAACAGTGAGACAAAAGGTCTCTCAACTAGAAATTATGTTTGCGCAGTGATTATTAACGTGAAACTGAATCTCAAGTGTCGGCTAGAGAAAAATGACACGGACAACAATTACTGAATGATTATTCAATAATTGTTTCTACATTTTTAAATTACTTCTCAAGTAAAAAAAAACACACATACGAGCCTACACGCATTACACGCACTTATTTATTTTTTTTAAATTTGATTTACCCATTTATATTCACTTGCAGCAGTAGAGGACCTCGCAAATCCAAATCAAATTCCATTTTTCTTTTTCAAAATTAAAATGATAACAAATGACGAAAATTAAAAAACAAATTGTAACACCGGTTAAAAATCGTGGGTCTCCTTCAAGAGTTTAATTATGAGTGAATACATTTGCCCAGCTAAGAACTGTTTCGATTTCCGAGGCATTGTTATGGTACAAATGAGTTTATCAGTTGTCAGGAATTTTAATGGACCTTTATGCCTGGATACATGACACTTTGCGCAGAGATTCGGCTCGATCAATTCAAGCTGCATATATCGCGAATATATTCACATAACTTATTCATGTTTCGAAAATTATATTTTTTTTTATTAATTGCTCACCAAGATACGTACGCAAATTGCACATATGCATAATACACAAATTTATATAACTCGAATTCATTTTAACTATGTAAATTTAAGAAAAATTAAATTTTAGCGCCGCGAAGCGCAGTCAATGAGTTCGAGTAAGAACGTCCGCACAAAACGGAATAGCCGATAAGTCGAAATTTTTAGCGCGGCGAAGCGCAGTCAATGAGTTCGGGTAAGAAAGAAAGTCCGCACAAAACGGAATAGCCGATAAGTCGACATTTTAGCGCGGCGAAGCGTCAGCAATGAGTTCTAGTAAGAACGTCCACACAAAACGGAATAGCCGATATATGCAACAGCGTGCCAGCTAGTACTGACACGTATATCATTATAGCATATCAATTAATTTTATAAAGGATAGGAAATATAAATAATAATTATAATTTTTAATTCGTTTGATTTGAGATTTATTTAAAAAAATTATATGTTTAACCAACAACATCTTTATTCATCCATTGCTTTAAAGCTAATACATTCGATACAGCACATTCAGAGTCAATATTTAAACTATGATGTGCATAGGCACGTAGTCTTTTCATATTTTTTGAGAGCCGGACACCACAGTTGCTCAAAGTCGAGGATTTTTGCTGTGGTATATTTACGAATCCAGGCAATCTTTTCAGCGATTATTTAATAAATTATTATACAATATTTTTTGTTAATATAATTATTATGTTTTTTTTATTTATAAGTGCGCACGCGAATACATCGATGACTCACCGACACTTGAGATTCGGCTTCGAGTTGACGACCGCTGAGCAAACAGCGCATTAAGATGAGAGCCTCTTTCTAGCACTGTGAAGCGTGTATATGTAGGGTGACTGCACGAATGAATGACCCCCCAATGAATGACCAAGAAAAGATTAAAATTAAAATATGAAAGGAAATTTTAACCATTGTCAAAAAAAAAAAAAAAAAATTATTTTTATTTTATTGATACTTGAAGTTTGAAATACTATGATCAGTTTTGGTTAAACTAGCTTCACTTTTTATAAAAATTAAAATCAAGTCGCTAGTGAATAAATATATTTATGTACAGGGATAATGCGATTTGCCATCCCACCAAACGTTTTTAGCCCCCCTATAGGTATGCTTATAGCGAGCACATTTAGACAGTCTGTCTCACACACACATACGGCCCTCACACACTACTACACACGACATACACTTTAATAAAACACAACTTAAGAGAATTACACTATGGGGAAAAATGTGGTAAAAATAAAAATGTTTAAAAAAACTCCTTTTTTTATTTTTCACTTTTTATTTTTCAATTTTTGGAGCCGCATCTGTCAGTTTGCGGCTTTTCTTGTAGGTGCTCCCGTACCGGTAACAAAAAATTCATAAAAAAAGGTTATTAATTAATATAGTTAAAGTATAAAAACGTATAGTGATGAATTGCGATACATCCAATCAACCAGGTTCACACAGGGTATCATTATACATTGACAGATATGCGTCGGGTGTATATTTTAATTCTTTTGGTTTGCCACCAGGCAATGCTCATCATATAGAGCGAATACGCCGACTATGTGAAAAAATCAAACATAACTATGTAAAGCTTCAATGCTACGACTCGTCTGTGTGCGGGGAATATTGTATTTTTTTCCTTTATTATATGTGTGAAAAGAACAATTTGAATTCATTTCTCAAGCATTTTACTTCAAATACACGCCGCAACGATAATACTGTACGAAAATTTTACACTAATTTGATAAACAAAAAGCAGAAAAAGCAAAATGTAAGAATATTTCCGAATAAAAATGGCGTGGGATATGGCATTCAAAGTTACAAACCAATGTGTAATTTTTACAACTGATCAGTAAATTTATTAATAAAAAAAACGCTGTGTCTATTCGCACCTAAATCCACGTAAATACGTGGATATAAAAAGACGAAAATAAGCCTAAAAGACCCTTTTTTTTTATTCGCCTCCCCCTTAAAGACACGTAAAAAAGCTCATATCCACGTACATAGATTGGAGAAAAAAGCTTAAATCCACGTAAAACTTATGTGCACGTAAGGATAATATCCAGGTAAAAGTTATATCCACGTAGGAGTTATATCCGCGTAAGGCTTATATCTACGTAGGAGTTATATCCACGTAATAGAGGTATACGCGTGAGGCTTATATCCACGTAAGGCTTATATCTACGTAGTAGTTATATCCACGTAAGGCTTATATCTACGTAGTAGTTATATCCACGTAATAGACGTATACGCGCGAGGCTTATATCCACGTAGGAGTTACATCCACGTCAGAGTAATATCGGCGTAGGAGTGATATCCACGTAAGGCTTATATCTACGTAGTAGTTATATCCATGTAATAGAGGTATACGCGTGAGGCTTATATCCACGTAGGAGTTATATCCACAACAGAGTAATATCGGCGTAGGAGTTATATCCACGTAATAGAGGTATACGCGTGAGGCTTATATCAACGTAGGAGTTATATCCACGTAATAGAGTTATACGCGTGAGGCTT